>JALPQD010000134.1:4271475-4301900 GCA_023101885.1 Typhlomys cinereus | reverse complement strand
AGTGATTAATGTGGTTGTTTCCATGACCTTGGAGGAAATATGAAATCATAAACATTTTCCCATAAGGGAACTGCTGGTTCTGACAATTATGATTTACTGGAAGAGACAGAAAGGGAAGGAATGGCTTTCCAGAAAGTGCCAAGAAAGCTTCAAATACCAATCTGTGGCTCATGCAGTCACAAAAGGGAAATAACTGCTTGTTCCAACCTCCTATATCACATGTTCTTTTGCTGGAGGGAAAAGCCACAAGCTAACAGTAGCACAGATATTTCTGCTTCCCTCCTTTTCCTTTTAGATAGTGCAAAACTGTAGACAGTTTTTTTACCTTACCAAGAAATTCAGACATCGAATGGATATTGCAACACCTTAGAAGTGAATTAATCACCAAGCTTTACTATATGCGTTGTTCATGTTCATGTTAAACTTGACAAAACCCAAGGTCTAAGGTCTTTTCCTGACTCTTTGCTAATCATCTGTAGGTATGCAATACATTCACATTTCAATCATATGTGCTGTGAGCTGAACTTTGTCCCTTCCAAAAATATACTCCCAAGGCTGAGGAGATGGCTCTGGGATTAAGTCCCTGCTTGGCAAACAAAAGAACCTGCATTCAGATCATAGATCCTACTGAAAGCATGGGGCAGAAATGGTGGAGGCCTGTACTTAAGGTCCTGGAAAGCAGAGCTTGGAAAACTCCAGATGAAATGAGAAGGTGGTAGAGCAATCCAGGATGATTCCAAAGTCACCCTTGTTCTTTCACAGGCACGCACCATGTCCTCTGATAAACACACACACACACACACACACACACTAAATAAACAAATTCCCACTCCACAATTCCTTGAATGGGAGCTAAATTGGAAGTAGGGTCTATGTAGATATCAACAAACTAAGACAAAGTCAATTGGATTAAAAAGAGCCTCAGATATGATAACTAGTGTCTTTATAATCAGTGGAAGAGACAAAGGTGCACAAAAAAGGATAATGTGTGTGAGGATATAAGGAAGAGGGTAGAGTTACTATGCCACAAGGTCATGAACATGGCAACCACTGGCAACTACCTAATGCAGGAAGAGGAAGAGGAAGAGGGATGCTTCTTTCAGAAGGCTTCTAGTCCTGCAGAATCTTGACTTTAGTCTTTGTCCTCTATTAACCAAGGACATTTCCATTGCTTTAAGAAAACTCCTTTGAGGTAATTTTCTGTAGTAGCTCTAGGAAACATATAATATGTTCTTACACATATATTAAATATATGGAAAAATATTTTATCAGGTAAAGTAAGAAAAAGAAACTAATGTTAATATTACATGAAATAACACTGCACATAGACTTCAGATTGTTTTATCCATGGACATGTATATTCATCTTCATGCATGTATGCACATACATAACTATAAATACAGATAGTAGAATGGTAGATTTTGAATGAATGGACTTCTGTAGAGCACTTAATTAACTTTTGTGGTTGATGAGTGATGTTTAATGAGTTTCACCAAAGGATTTGAACATTGAACTCTGTTAAGAATATGTACAAGGTTACCTCAATTTGAATACAGTTTTTCATCAATTTCTATCCATGGTTAAAATTTCTAACATTACAGAGGTCATTTTCATGCTGGAGGGAAATAAATGAATCTTAAGAGGAGAACATAGTCCATGAGCATTTCATCTTTTTATTGGATTTTTTTTTTATTTTTTAAATTATTTATTCAATTGTGTGTGTGTGCGTATGTATGTGTGCGTGTGCGCGCGTATGTCTGTGTGTGTAGAACCACGGACGAATTCGGGAACCACCATGGACGCCTCCACCTCCTTCTGCCCTGGGATTCACAGGCTCCGCCTTACCAGGACCAGAAGCGCAGGCCGCCCCCGCTTCCGCCTGGCGTCTATACGTGGGATCTGGGATCCGAACTCAGGACCTTCCACCCGCAAGGCAGAGGCTTAACTCCTGAGCCACCTCTCCAGCCCTTTATTGGATTTTTTATCTATTCACTAAAGCTGGGATTTTTTTCAAGCACACTGAATATTTTGTAACTAGTTCCCATTATTAGTCTTAGCAATTGCAGCCAAACTGTGAGAGAGAATATAGCTTAAGACTCTTAGTGTGCTCTGACCTTTATCTACATCCTATTATAGCTCATATTTTTTCCAATTGTCCCTACCTTTTAGAGGTTAGAATATTAATGACATGAAGGAGAAACCTGACATTATTTATAATGGATTGAAAAACTCAAAAAACTTTATGTCTCCTTCATTTGGTGACATTTGCATAATGGTTTCCTCTTTGTTTCCTTTTATTCCCACATAATTGAGAATAGCTCTGTTAAATAAATAATCATTTAGAGAGACCCTTGGCCTAAATTCTAATCTTTGACAAAGTAAGACATGGCAGCAAAATAAGGAAAAGTCACTTTTCCATTATCTCGAGCATAAATTCTAAAATTTAAGGTTTGGAAACTTGGTATGGGAAATAAATAAGTTTTATTACACTCTACTGGGAATTAAATGAGTAAGAGACAGAAGTGTCATCTGTTGGGTTATGAATGTGTACACAGTTCACATAGTTCCATGGCAGGTGGGGGGCAAGAGTCTTGGGGTGGGCTTTCAGAAGGATTAACTACAACAAGGATTCGAAGGCTCAGACATTCAGGTGGATTATGCAGAGATCACGTGTTAAAAAACAAAAGCGTATAAAATGCTCTAATCTTGGAGCTCCCAGTCACATCTGCCTCCCTATTTGATTAAATTCATTCTTAAAGGGGCTGGAGAGGTGGCTCAGGGGTTAAAAGCCTCTGCCTTGCAGGTGGAAGGTCTTGAGTTCGGATCCTAAGACCCCACGTAGAGACGCCAGGCGGAAGCGAGGGCGGCCTGTGTTTCTGGTCCTGGTAGGGCGGAGCCTGTGAATCCCCGAGGCAGAGTAAACAAGGAGGAGATGGAGGCGGTCCATGGCGGTTCCTGAATTCGTCCGTGGTTCTACACACACATACATACACACACTCACACACATGCATACACACAAAAATAAATAATAATAAAAAATTTTTTAAAAATTCATTCTTAAAATTTTGAAAAGTACTTCAGAATAAATCACTCACTTGTGGTTCATATCATTGACTTGTTCATATCATTGACTTGTTATCTGAACCTACTTTCTTTCAGTATTTTGTTTTTAAACATCAGGGTTTTTTCTAGTATTAGTCATTTTCACTTGGTCCTATGATGCTCTAACATTCCTATCCTCTTTCTCCACTTTAGTGTTCAGAAGTTCCTAAGGAGAAATCTATTTTTTTTCATCTACTTTCATGCAGGTAAATTTCTGTCTTAATTTTATTGTCATGTGTTTTTCTCCTTCAGCATTCTTTGGAAAATCTCATTCTTCACTGTAATGACCTATAAGACTGAATTCTGTGGAGTTTCTCATATACCTTTACATTCTTTTTTTATATCTCCAATATCTTGGAGTATTATTTCCTGCTGAAATTGGTTATTTTTTATTTCATATTTCTATTATCAAGGATGTATAGACCTACCCACTTGCTGTAGTTACTTTCCTTCTGCTGCCTTGAGACAGATTCACACCAGCATCTTAAGGAGAAGGGGAGATTTGTTTGCTTATGGTTTCCAGAGGGGGAGATACAGTCCATCGTGGCAGCAAAGGCATGGCAAGCAGCAGAAGCTGTGGGTGGCTTAGGTCACAGCAGCCATTATGGAGGCAGAGAGAACAAAGTAGTGACTCAACCTCAAGCTGGAAACTTATTTCCTTCAAAATGCAAAGACCTTCTTAAACACTAGCAAACAGGTAAGGATGTAAACACATGAGCCTCACATTCAGACTGTGACTCTACTGGTGTACATTGTCCTAACCATCATTTCTTCAGTAGGTAACAGTCTGCTTTGGTTCAGGTCAGACTCTCAATTCATCATGCAATGACACATGAAGTAGGTTTTGATATGTAATGCAATGTATAATATCACAACAATAGAAATCCAAGAATTGAATGATTTTGTTTGTAAGCAGAATCAGAAAAGATTGATTTCATAGAAATGGACTGTGGAAGAAGTTCCCTAGAAGTTGGGGAGAACAAGGATGGGGAAATGTTGGCTAAGGGACAGCAAGTTTACCTATTTAAATAGAAGCAAGCAGTTCTGGCATATTGCACAGTGGGATAACCACAGATAACAGTAATTAACTAGCTATTTTAAAACCTGGAGAAAAATATTTCGAAAAAACCTACCATAAAGAAATAGCAAATATTTGAGGAGAATTACATTTTAAATCTGATTTATATATGTATCAGAATATTATACTGGGAAAAGTTTATAGATAAATTCAATATTTTAGTTTTAATTATTTATTTTTGTGTGAGAGAGTGTGGGTTTACATGTGCCATGGGAAAGTCAAATGACATTGCTGTTCTTTGATTTCTTTCAGACACATTTGTGGGAGCACAGGAATCTAATTCAAGTGATCAGCCCTGCACAGCAAGTGCTTTTATCTACTGAACCATCTTGTCCGCTCAATGTACATGAGTGTGTGTTTAAATTAGAGTAAAAGTTTAAAAAGCAAAATGATATTACAGAATCTGTACCTCGAACTGATATCATGAGTGAGAAGAAAAGAGAACAGAAGAGAAGAGAAGAGAAGAAGAAGAGAAAGAGAAGAGAAGAGAAGAGAAGAGAAGAGAAGAGAAGAGAAGAGAAGAGAAGAGAAAATTAAGAAGTTAGGAAAATGAATGTGCAAAGTGGAGTCTGTTAAAATATTCTTTGGTCTGGACAGATGATTCAGGGGTTGACTCCATCCTGCAAGCAGAAGGTCCTGACTCAGGGTCCCAGAGCCCACATAAAGCAAGACCAGGAGGAATCTGCAGGGGGCCTGCACTTCAGACTCTGGTGGAGAGAATCAGGGAAATTCCAGAAAGAAGCAAAAGGAGGTAAAAGCAATCCAGTATGATTCATAAAGTCACATTGGTCCTCCACAGGAATACACAAAGTGCCCTCTGACACACACAAAACAAATAAATAAAGTTAAAAATATACATTTATTTCATTATGGATAAAGAAGCCACTCTGATTTTTATATAAAAGGAGCATAAGTTTATCAGCACAAATAAGTTTATAAGAAGAAATAACAAAATATGACAAATTTATATACTACCACAATCCAGAAAATGTATTTCAATGCATTATAAAGAGAAAAAGTTATATTTACTAAGAAATTGAAAAATACCAATAATCTCACAACATCAGAAGAGCCCAAAGTTTTTTCTAATTTTTTATTTATTATTTATTCAATTGTGCGTGTATCGTGTGTGCGCGTGTGTGTATGTATGTGTGTGTACATGTGTGGTAGAACCACGGACAAATGCGGGAACCACCTTAGACGCCTCCATCTCCTCCTTGTTTACTTCTGCCCCAGGATTCACAGGCTCCGCCCTACCAGGACCGGAAATGCAGGCCGCCCCTGCTTCGGCTGAGAAGAGCCCAAAGTTTTAATGAGACTTTTAATCAATTTATATTATTTTTATAAAGTTTTTTCTGTAACAATTTTATGCATGTATATAATGTACCCTGGTTATCTCTCCTCCACTTTCCTTTTCTTATCAAATATGACTTGTGACTTCTTTTAATGTTGTCTGTTACAATACATGTAGTCTGAAGAGAGAATCAAGACAAAACACTATCCTATAAATAACCACAATATTTAAGGTATGCAAATTTTGCAAACAGTAATCACCACACTTTGTGGGCTTGGCGTAATTACAGACAAGTTTTTATTCATGCAATTCAAGATATTACTATTCAAAAGAAGCTGCACTACCAAAAGCATTGCCACAATGATTACTCCATACAATAAATTAATATGCTATATCACTTAAGGTTTTGCTTCATGCTTAATTATAGTTTCTCCCATTTAATTACAAATTAACGACAATAACCAAACCTTACTGAGAACTGTTGTCTGAGACTAATGAATTTTCCTATTCATCATTAGGGGAAGTTTCTCTAAATCTTTTCCCTGCCTGAGGCCAGGTCATGTGCTTTCCCTGTGAGTTCTCCTGGTAGTATGTCTGTCTGTGCAGCATTTAACATACTAGTATTTATTTTAAAGGTAGATGTAGTTCTCACTTGAAGTATGCTTTCTTTCTGTCCATTCAAACCCCACCATGAGTGAGACTTGCATTAGTTAGCTCATGAAAGGATACAAATAATATCTGGTTATCTATTTGTTGAATGGATGCGGGATGTGGGATGTACTCCAGTGTTATATGATCAAACTACTGAAGACAAACAAAACAAACAAACAAACAAACAAAAAACCTATCACAGAAGGCAGCAACCAGAGCAATATGTGGATGATACTTCATGAATTTAGCTACAAAATCGAAACATATCCCACCTAAGAATGAGCAAATGTCAAAGTAAAAAGTCAGTGCTTCTCCTATTTCACCAGAAATGTTGTTTGGGGAAGCTTTGGGTAAATGACCTTAAACAGAAGAAGAAGTAAGCAAATATTAGAAAGGAAGACATATTTTTGCATAGGAATCTGTTTAGCTCATCCCAGTGACAGATATTGATTGTATATAATTAACAATATTGATGCTAGAAAAAGGAAGCAGTGATACACCTTGAGATAATCACTCTCCAAATAACGATTCTGTCGAGGAGTCAGGTCTTACAGCTGGGCACGGCACAAGCATTTTGCAGAGATTCATTAGTTCTTTTGTATGGTTTTGCAATGGACCAAGCAGTATTCTGATGTTTTTCTCTCCCTTTTATGTATGTGTGTATGAAATCTCAATATAGATGCATATATAGTTCATTCTAGCAAGCACAGCTGTGAGATTGTTACTTCCTATTACACCGAAGAAAGAGACACAATTGAGAGGCCTCGATAGAGTGAATAACTGATGAGCAACGAGATGGAAATGCCTTTTCCTCTGCCACATTTCTAAATGTAGTTTCAAAAAGGAGGTCATTTACATATGATGTGTGAGTAGAAAGCAGTCTCAATATCTCATGTTTGACTCAAATCTGGTCTTTGCTTTTCTTATTCTTTTAACAAACTTGTAATATCATCAGTCCCTGTTTTGACTAATATTCACTTTTATACATAATCTTCATTGTTTAATTATTGTTTAAAAAGTAGAAAATGGATGGCACATGTCACTAACATTTGACTTTTTATTTTTAATACACAGATAAACTGAGTCAGGTCCTCCATTTGTAAATATAACTGTCTTTCCTATTTGTAACAAGAGGAAACAAAGGGAGGAAAGATAGATTGAGAAAGGGAGGGATATAGACACAAAATGAAAGTCATGAAGGAAAATAAATAAGGAAGGAAGAAAGGAAGGAAAGAAGAAAGGAAGGAAGAAGAAGGGAAGGAGACAGAGGGAGAGGAAGGATTTTTATAACCTTCAGCATGCTAATTTAAAACTAAGGTAGCCCTCTGCTGCAACCTGCTGGCAAAATAGAGAATTGCAAATAAAATGGTTAAAAAGTGATATTAGCTAATTTTAGAATGGACTTCTACTTATTAAAATGATTTACTTAAACCTAAAGCAGAACTGGCCCACCATTGGACATGATACATTGTAAAATCATGAGAATATTTTTCCAGGATTAAGATGCAAACTCAAGAGTTTGTTGACAGTGAACAAAATTCCTCAGGCAAAAATATCAATATAGGTGTTTTCAATATTAGATAAGATTTCAGAAAAATAAGAGAAAATCCAGAGTGACAATTACTATGATAGAAGCAATAAGGGCACATGAAGTGAGATAATATAAGGTGAAAAAGCTTAGACAGATCTCATTAATATTATAGTACTCTGAACTAACAGTGATATTAGTTCTTTAGCTGTTAGGACACTTGCTGATTCTTTTTAAATGTTTATTTATACTGAAGCAATGTTTTCTTTCCTTTTTATTTGTCTGTACACAAGATTGTGGTTTTCCTAATGGTCTTTAATGTGAGCACTTTTGTCTTCATTCCCTCGTTTCTAATTTAAGAATTTCTAATTTGAGAAACTGTGTCATTCAAAAAGGAAGATGCATCACCCTCATATACAGAACAAACTACGCTGACTGAGAGGAAGCCATCAATCCTCAAGCCAAAACAAGATGCACCTGCAGGAGAAGATTCAGCTCTTAAGAAATCCAGCCGTTGTCCACAATGTGCTTCACAACTAAGATCCTCAGAACAGCTTCTTCTTCAACGCACAAAGAGACAATCCCTAATGCCCTTTGAGAAGGAATGTTGTGAAGACGGTTGTACCAGAAGATACATTGCTTCCCTTTGCATAGATTAAGTAATCATGTGCAAATCAATGTTTGCGTGTACTGATATTTTTCTGATGTTTCTTCTGATTCCTTTGATTCTGAATTCCCCCTTGAATATTAGAATATGAGCTATCAATATTAGCAACTGGATTTTTCATTTAATGTGAAAGAAATATCCTTTCTATTATTGTAGTTTTCCATTAATAATATTTTATACAAAAAACGTGATATTAGCATCAAAAAATGTGGTTGCAAATGTTCCTTTTACACCCAATAGTCCACAATTTTGTTACAAAAGGATAAATTATAAGCAGTCAAAATGGTCAGCAAGTAAAGGTGTTTGAAAGGACCTGAGTTGAATTATTAGAACCCACATAAAGGTGGGCAGAAAGAATTGAATTCACAAAGTTGTCTGTCTTCTGACCTCTACATGTACGCATGTGCACACACGTGTGTGCACGCACACACACACAGTAGCAAAATAATGATAATAAAAAAACAAAAAACTAAGGGAAATGATCAGATTGAATTTTCTTGAAGCAAACCGTCTCTATGGATTCACAATGAGAAACAGTAAATACATGTATGATATGCAGTGAAAAAGAGTCCAATATGCTGATATTGGACTGCTATTCCAAGTGAGGTGGTGATAACCTAACTTTGATCCAGGCCTCTTCCAAGTAAAGGCCAGAAAACTTTCTACATAGAAGTGAAACATGATGGGAGAAAAAAAAATGGAAACCTTCTGTGGGAGGACTGGACACTCCATCTTCCTGGGGAGCATGTGTAACCAGAAGCCCTGACATCACATAGCTGGAAGCTATGTTGAAAAAAAGACAGAGCATCTATGGCATGATGAACAAAGATTCGTTCCCTGAAGCTTCGAGGAGAAGCCGGCACGCATCTCGGGGTGGGCATCTCTGTTTCTGCATGTCTGCCTGGTGATTTCTGTCAGCTAGAGACCAACGATCCACTGGTCAGTCTCTGGTAAGGAAACTATGGGATAGCAAACATATATGGTTAATAGTATAAGAGGCAGGCTGAGGAGACAACTCAGGAGCTAAAACCTTTGTCACACAAGCCAAAGGACCTAAGTCCAGATCCTCAGATTCCACATAAAAATAATGGGCAGAAATTCTAGTCCTGGAAGACAGTCTGGGAAAAACCCAAAGCAAAACAATATCACTCTTGGGCCTCCACAGAACACACACACTCAAGTGTCCTCTTTAACACACACACACACACACATTCACATGAAAAAAAGTAGAACAGGCATCTCAATGGAATGGAATTGTTTCTGTCAGAAATATTTGCATATATTATATATTATACTATATTTTACAATATTTCAGAATGGCATTATAAATGTTTGGGAAGTGTCATTATTGAAGTTTGACATGGTTCCTGCCAGAAATAATATTTCAGGGTTTCTAGAACAGGGAACAGTGAATATTGAAGAAAATCCATGAGCTGAAGACCAGCCTGAGAACTATATAGTGAATTCTAGTGCAGCCTGAACTGTGAATGAGACCCAGCTAAAAAAAATTCTTTTTCACTTGAGAGAAATATTTCCTAACAATAATCATTATACTGGGGAGTTAACAATGATTTTTATATTGATTTTGCTTTCATCTTTTCAATTGGATTACTCTGAAAAAAAAAAGATAAACTTTGGTCTCTGCAGTTTTAGGGCTCTGAAAAAGCCAATCAGGGTGAACTTAACTGATCTGATTCTAAGAAGAAGTGAAACATCTGGACCAGAGGGGAAAAGAACTGACTAACTGAGAGACTCCCACAGCTCCAGCGCATCTCACACACATGACCTGAGTCCTTCCTTTTTTTCTTTCTTTTACTTTTACAATGGCACCTTCCCATAGAAAACTTTACTTCTTCATTTTAGATCCTCCAAATGTGCTAAGAAAGTGTAGTGACTGGGAAATAGCTTTAAATGTCTGGCTGGGATGAAGGTTCTCTCAAATAAAAGCTAAGATTTACTGAGATCATACTTGGCCTCTAATAATCATGATTTCAAGTCTATTGGAAACATAGCCTTATTTGTACCCACTATGAATGCCTAGAAATGTGATTGAGATAGCAGAAGATTGCAGGCATTTCATAACCTCTGGAATTCTACAAAGGGAAGGGATTATAGAAGCTAAAACGTGAGCATTTGTAAAATCAAGGGCCCTTACACAATCTGTCTGCAAGTCTGTAATCAAACTGTGAGGCACTGGCTCTCACATTTCATTGGCTGCACAGCAATTGAATATTAAATTGAGATTACCTAATAGGCTGGATATAAAAATAAGTGAAATTATTCCATTTAACAATGTCAGCTGACGTTCTGTCAGGTTCAAGACTGTAGAAAGATGTATCCTAGAGAGAGATGGGCCTTCTGTCTTACATCTTTTCAACAAGGTGCTAAAGCTTAAGGAGTTATACTCTACATTTGAGGCAGAAATTGCTCATAAATAGCAGAAATTTAAAAAAAGCTTTTATAGATAAAAAAATTGGGCTGGAGAGGTAGTTCAGGGGTTAAGACTGACAAGCAGAAGGTCCTGAGTTTGGAGAGATCCCAGGTCCCACATAAAAAATGCTAGGCAGATAGGGCAGCAGCCTGCACTTCCCACACTAGTGGGCAGAGCCAAAAAATCCCAGAGTGAAGCAAGGAGGAGGCAAAAGTAATCCAGGATGATTCCGGAAGAAGTCACCCTTGGTCCTCCACAGGGACACACAGTGCTCTCTCTCGCTCGCTCGCTCTCTCTCTCTCTCTCATACACACACTGTACACACACACACACACACACACACACACACACGCACGCACGCGCACGCGCGCACACACACACACAATAAATAAATAAAATATTTTTTTAAAAAATCTGTTTCCCTACCTAGACATCATCATTGAAACAATCTGACATCCTTGAAACATAAATGGAAAAGTAAATGAACAGAATTTTTTTGGTCATCAACTGACCCTGAGTCCTGCTGTTTTCTCTTTTACAATTCTTCTGCACATCAGCTGACAGCAGAAATCGACCTGCTGCCCCCTCCCATTTGACTCCTCTCTGGCCCACTTGAGTCTCCCCATGAGGCAGGTCCAGAAGCAGAGCCAGCATTTAGACGTTTGTTTATTCTTTGAGTCTCAGTACAAACGATGATGCCATCAGACAGAGTCTGGGGAATAATGTGTCTTTGTCAAGCTGCTGCCTGCACACCTGCAGGGTCACTGCCGGCATTGTTTCGTGGTTATTCTCATATGCCAGAGCAGATAAGAAGGCCCTTCTTGCCATTGCCGTTTGTTTTTCAGTTTATCACCCTTTCTTTGCCCAACAAGAAATGCAAGCAGGAGTGGACCTGCAATTCAGAGCGTGCTACAGGATTCAAAGTAGTTATTAAATCTCTATTGGTTCCATAGTTTCAAGCAGATGCTCATTCAGAAAATTTTCAACTAAGAATTGAATTGCTGTAGGGTGGCTTTAGCCAGTGCTAGTTCCACCAATATCCTACTAAAAGTTGCTTCTATGAATAAATTGCTAAGCAAATTTTAATGAATTTCAACTTCATTACTTTTTCCTAAGCCCTGCTTTTGGGTCTTTGCTTTTTAAGAGATTGTTTATTTGTTTGTTTGTTTGTTTGTATTTTGGTTGATGAAGTAAAAAGATGTCAAGCTGTAACAAAATTCTGCATTTTAGAAGATGGAGAACTTTGCAAATTTATTCTTCTAAAGCTGTACTGTATATTTTAGACAGTGCTTGCCAAATGTGAGCACAAAATTTATTATTTAAACTACTGCAATTTCTGTTGAAGTTCACTGGACAAGAACCAAATACAGCTATATGCTGAACACACCAATGCTGAATAAATACAAATGGAGCATTAGCATGATTCATGCAGCATGACACATGTTCCACCAATCCACAGTGACGGTGGTGCAGAGCACACTATGGAATTCCAGAGGGATTATGGGACAAGAATTTTCCCAGCCTCGTCAGCAATCAAACATTAAACTTACTTTGCCTAACGGACTTGAAATGTCATTTAATCCATTCTTACTTTTGGAGAAGTTACCTTGTGAGTCTAATTCTTGGGCTACCCACTACTGGCCCCTCCAGAGGACTGAAAATTAATAGCTGTCATATTTTTGGCAGCTTGTGAGAAGCATCAGGAATTACACTCTCCCCTAATCTGGTGTTGACTGCCAATATTTATACTGAGTATTTCATAAACAATGAAACATCTATTTCAGTGGTATCACTGTTGGATAAAATCAGGCTATAAGGACTTGTGGATCACAGATGTGGCAAATCAGATTTCAACAGCCTTTGAAACCAAAATTTCTCTTATATCATAGAAATTCCTAGCATGTGTGTCAGTAATTCTGAAAAAAATTGGGAAAGGAAACAGCAGTTATTTGATTTTTCTAAGCACATCAGTATCAAAGGCACTATCTGGAATAATTCTACATTGTTTTACAAAAAAGTTTGCATTCAGTATGGTTTAACAGAGCAGCTATATACAGATTCTGTATCAAGGTAGGCAAAGTTTAGATCTAAGATTTAGGGTCCATTTCTCTTTACTAAAGATACTTAACCTTCCAGAACTTTAAAGTCCTTTCCACTTTTTAGTACACAACTAGTTTAAGAGAATGGCTGAATTTTAATATTGGAAAGTGTGTGCCATGCACTGAAAATATATAATATATAACACACACACACAACCTCACCATGATAGCAATCTTACTTTTAGGTTTTGACTTGCTCATGAAGATGAATAGAAAAGTCCCTTTCTTTTCTTTTCCACAAAGGTTTGAGGTTTTGATTCCTGACGAACAAGCCTGTATTAAAGAATTGCTATTATGAGAATTTAGTTTTTATTCTAAGGTTAGCTGCATTCATTGATACAAGCCTCAATATCAGTGAGCATGTGTGACTTGATATTTTTATTATGAAAATTATCATCATTTGCATAAGCTTTTGTTTCCCTTGGTATTGTTAAGTAACAATATTCTATGCCATTTGTCAGAAATTAAATCAGGGCAGAATGAGCTATTCAAGGTCGATGCTATTATAAAGTCATGTTTTCAAGCTACACTAGCACTTTTGATAACAACTCATCTTTTTATGCTAATATAGCAACAAGAAATTTTCTAAAAGATGATATTTTAGCAAATAAAATGAATTTTGCAATTAATATAAGTGAATTCATTATTAAGACTTGCTTTGAGAAAACACATTTAAGATATTCTGCTGAAGGAGCAGCAAAACTGCAAAAGAAAATCAACAAACCATAATCCAGAACTTCAGAGACTCTATATCAACCACCTAGAACTAGGCCAGCCTAATCTCTCCCCATCTGGAAGCTCCGGGAAATTCCCGGAAGAGGGGGCGGTAAGATTGTATGAGCACAAGGATGGGAGGAGCAATGATATGCAAGATACTCCACATAAGTTAGGGCCGAAGCAATCATAATTGGACTTTGCATGCCTTGTGCAATGTCCCACACACTACTGACCAAACAAAGTCTAACATTTGCTAAAGGTACCAAGATCCTTGGAGGCAAGGGATTGACAGCCACAGTAGTGTTCCTATGCTTAAGGGGAACACAGGAAAGGGTTCAGGGAAATGCCACTGGATCCTTGTACGTCATCGGAGAGGAAGGCCTAGAGGAGAGTCAGGCATGCACATTAAAGGATTCTCCCGGGATTGGGGGGGAGGCACTGGGGGATGAAAAGGGAGAGGTGAGGGGAGAGGGAGCAGGGGGGGGTGGGGGGAGGAGGACGGAGGGAGGGAACCGGTGTACCTATTAAGTTTGTATGAGCGGAAATAATAATAAAAATGTTTAAAAAAAGATATTCTGCAGAAGCAAAATTTTCTGAAAGTCTTCAGTGGTATTAAAAAATGAAGGTCTAAAATTGGCCATATAAACCAATAAATGTACTTTGGAACTTCACAAAGGAGTTGATAACAATCATTTCCAGTTCCGGTGAGTTTGAGTCTCTATTCTTCTGCATATTGACTAAACCAGAGGTTTATATTTTTGTCATTTTGTACATTTAAAAATATGAGATGAAAGTTACGAAGTTAAAAAAAAATTCCAATATTGGGTTTATTTAAGATAAAAATATATCTCCAAGATGCATTGTCCAAGAGAACGGAAAGGTCTTGATATCATGACTTGACATATATCAAGTCATAGAGGACACTTTAAAGTTAACTAACAGCGAAGCTTTTGTGAGAAAGGAAAACAACAAGAGGTATAGTAGCCCCACTTCATGTGCAAGGATCGTTTCCAGAACTCCAGTGGACTCCTGAGACCATAGAGAGTATCCAACACCATATACACCATGACTTTCCCTAGTTTTTTTTTTTCACATCATTGTTAGCAACCTCGGTATGTGCTTTCTTTATTTCTTTCCTTGTCCAATCCAGAATTGTCATTTTTTCAGTTAGAGGAAGCCCTTTACAGCTTTGGTTTAGCATACACAGACAGTCATCAAGGCTGCTCCTGCACACTGGGGCCATTAACTACAATGAGAATCACTTGAACATAAGCAATGTGATACCTGGACTACTGACCTGGTCTCCAGTCAGACTCCTTTGAGACCACCAAGAGGGTCACACATATAGTGTCAATATACTGGAAAAGGCACACTTCATGTCCACGTGGGACAGAATGACACATAATGGGATGTCATCACATTACTCAAAATTATATAGAATCAATAAACTATGACTTAGCCATAAGGACATGATACCAGACTGCCATGAAACCTTTATTCTTTTGTACCTATAGATTCAAGGCTCATCCTAGATGCTTCCTTTTGCAATGGAAGAGTGTTCAGTACAGAGATTCACAACTGACAGTGCAGCGAATAAGTGTTTGTGGACTGTTTGGCCCTAAACAAGACATCTAAATTGTAAACCCCCCATCCCAGGGCTCAGGGAACATTGCAGAAAAGGGAGGCAGTAAGCATGAAAGGACCTGGGAGTGGAGAGAGGGGCAGTTAAACGGATCTTCTAGACGTGACAGAGTTGCCGCACCCATGAACTCACTGCAGCTGTGCTCCCTTCCATAAGACCTGAACAAGATTGCCTGTCAGCATCTCACCGTGGAAGGAGGATGATCTCAAGAGGAGCCATACCTCCTTCAGAGACCTTCAGAGTTAGTGGAGGGCAGTGGGGAAACAAGATCTAACAACCCCTCAGGCGCAGACAAAATCCCATTCCATCCTTATTTCACCATTAAAGATATTCTAGGCTTTCTCATCATACTCACCATTCTTCTATGCCTAGACCTATTTAACCCCGATATACTAAGAGACCCAGACAAATATACCCCAGCAAATACTTCGTCAATGGAGGCCCAATGATGTATCAGCCATGGTCTGCCAAGTGCTCAAGTATAGACTAGTGAACGCAGCACAGGTAAAACTCAGTGGGCCACACATGCTAGCAACAGGAAAGTTGGAAAGGGACTTCGCAGTGGGAAAGGACAGGGGACAAGATTGGGTAATTAGGGTGGTGAAAATGACATGAATTCATTGTATCCATGTATAAAATTCCAAAAGAATAAAAATAAGCAAATAAAATTTAAAAGAAGAATTGTGAGCAATTTAAAATCCATGAATTATTTCTTGGAGTTTTGGGGATTTAATATTTTCAGACCACAGATAATAAAAAAAAAATCAAGAAAGCAAAGATTTAGAAAAGCAAGAATACCATTACTAACGTCTCTTCCAGAATTTGGAGAAGAAAGGGAGAGAAAACTCATAATGCTATAACGTATCCTGGAACCTGTTGAGTGCAAAGCTATCAAGAAACACAAGACCTCCTCTGGATGGGGTCACCTCACATCTGCCTGTGTTCCCCAGGAGCTCACTAGGGACAGAGCAGGGCAAAACAGGGTTCCTACTCCATGGGAAGAAATTGGTGCACTGACCTGCTTCCATCCCAGCCCAAACTGAAAGCAAATAAAGACACAGTCACCGAACTGAAAGCAAATAAAGACACAGTCAGGAGTCAGAAGGGCCAGAGTTGCTGATTCCCTTCCCCCACTCATGTATAAGTATGAGTAGTCTCTTCCTTTGTGCAATAGTAAAGTAGAAGAGAAATATACCACATATCTTAAAAGCAGGCATCTAGCGAAATTTTGACATAGAAGAAGTTAACATTAGTGCTTGAGGGATCAATCTAACAGAAGCTCGCATTCTCCATAAAATACAGTAAAATATTGTCTCCAATAAGGATAAAAGAGAGAGTTATAGGGAGAAAAATGAAAGGTAAGTATGGACAAAAAATTTTTTTAAGAATAGTAAAAAGAAAACATAGACCTAGCTAAGTCAAAGCAGAATTTATGCTTTAAAAAAATTAGTATTGTCAAAACAAACACAAAAATTTATTCCAGAGAGAAGGCAGAACAGGGTAAGAGACAGCAATAACATGAAAAAGACAAAAAGCTCAAGCATCACTGTAGGTTATTAATAGTAATAATGCGGCAGAAAAATCAATTCTAAAATCATCTTTTATAAAAGTGATGGCTTGCTGCTACTATAGCTACCTCTCACAAAAGTTTTAAGAAATTTTGTCAAATGATAATTTTTTAAAGAAAGAAACCAAGCCAACCATGAAAACAAATGTTGGATTCATAGCCAGTGTGGGCTCAGAGTAGGGAGCTCAGAAATTTTACTCTCTGGAGTTCTGCTGGAATCTGAAAATCCATGCCCCACCCATTAATTCTAACGTTGAAACTCATGTGGAAGGCCACAAAAGTAGAAGGTGGAATCTTTAGGGGTTGCTAGGTTATTAGTGAGGCCTATTTGAAAGGGAGTAGAGACCTTATGGGACAGACCTCCAAGGGTCTGCCTTGTCTCTTCTGCCACTTGAGTTCATAAACAAAGAGAACAGCTAAGAACGAGGAAGCTAGTCCTAGAAAGAACAAGTCTCTTTCTTTCTTGGTCTCAATGGTACCTTCTTTAGAATGATGAGAATCTAATTTCTACTGTATTTAAGCTACCTGATTTGTGATGTTTATTATAGCAACTGAAAAAGAATGCTATGACACTACTTAACAGCCTTATAGATTATTGGAGATTCTTAAGGGCTTTTGCTTATATAGGCAACATCTTATTATATGCTGGCTGTACCCAAAATGAGTAAATGAAAGACTATGCTGATTGGTTCATGGAGCAATGACTCTGACCATTCCATTCAAGAGCTTTCTGAAAAGATTTCACGGATCCTTCTGGTTGACGCTCTGAGACCTGACACTTCCAGCTGAAATGTATTTAGTAAATAAGCAACAAAACTACATAGTTAAAGTAAACTTAGGATGTTGAAGTGAACTAAAATGGTTTCTGCATTGCATCCACTGTTTCAAGATGAACAGAGCTTTGATAAGTGTTGGCTTTAAGGTAAACTATTTGGAACTGTGGAGATGGCCCACTGGATAGCAACATTTGCTATGCAAACATGAGGACCTGAGCTGAGATTCTCAGAACTCATGTAACTAGAGTGCTAGTGGGGTGCATGGAGACAGAGGGCTCACAAGCCCTTGCTGACCAGTCAGCCTAGCTGCAAAACTAGTTTCCAGATTCTGTGGGAGATCCTGTGCTACAGGAGGATACCCAATGTCCTCCTCATATTTCCACGTGTGTGCAAGGATATGTGCATGTGCACACGTTTGCACACGCTAATGCGCCACACCCCAAATATGCATATAGATCTCTCCCTTTCTCCTCCCTCTCTCTTACACACACACACACACACACACACACACACACACACACAGAGGCACACGCATACATGCACACGCACATGCACACATGGACCCACACACAATGATTATGTGTTTATAGCAATCATGTGTTAATAACAAAATAATATAAATTCAATGTACAAAATGAAAGAAAAACTAGCTGGAATATGACCATTGGAAAGTGACCGCTCTTATCTTCATAAAACTCGTTTCTGTGTGTTTTCATGCATAATTTTAGATATATTTCACACACAAGAAAAATTGATTCATTTTTTGTGTGACAACTTGTAAATTTCATCTGTTAACAATAGACTGAGATGGGTCTGCCCGAGGAAGGGCCACTTGGTCTGCCACAGGCCCTACTAGATCCGATGATCCAGAGGGAACCCTGGGACCATAGAAGCAGACCAACAGGAGAGTGTGGAAGGGAGTGTGATGGACTGATGAAGAGAGGGAGAGAGGGCGGGATGGGAAGGAAGGAGGTTAACCAACCTACTGTATTGGTTAACATGTGGAAGGAGAGAGTTCTGCAAGGTAACTTAGCCTGAGCACTTTCTCTCTGTGTGAAGAGGGGAATGTGTCCCAGTGAGACTTGATGATGATGTCAAGTCAGGCCAGTGCCCACAGAGGGTGGAAGCCTAGGAGAGTACTGAGAGGAAGAATCAGGTGTGTGAGCCAGAAAGAAGGGATAAGTACTCAATATGTTTGTTAAAACTAGAAAAAAATAAATTTAAAAATTATTTAAAAAGAAAAAACAATAGACTGAGAGCTGTTTCCTTGCTAATTACTTCAGTTTCCTATTATCCCTTTTAATTGCTCTAAAGCTGGACAACACACATATGCACCTACACATGCACATGTGCACACACACACATACACCTATTTAACACTCTTATAAAATGACTATCAAGCTTTAAAGCTTATACCACTAATATGAAAGTGACATGTAAGTTACCAAAACATGCAACATGTTAATTGTACAGTTTCATTAGGATAAATACCAAAAGAGATCTGCCTTAAATTCATCGTCCTCACAGGTATATCTGACAGTCCATCTCCCAGGTGTGAGGTTGACAGCTGAGACTGTCACACTATTCAAGGAACGTTTCTTTAGTTTACTTGTTTAGAAGTTAAAATAGTGTATATCTTAAAAGTCTAGCATACTGTAACATTGTCTACTAGTTATCTCTATGCTCAATAAAATTTAGTGGTCTCCTATGGTGTCCCAGGATGTGCTGAGAAAAGTTCTGTTCACAGAGATATAAAATATAAGGCTGGGGAAGGAAACTTGAAAAAAAAAACCCAAAACTCTGAAGTAGTAAGGAAACAACAGCCTACTGTGTTGGTTAACATGTGGAAGGAGAGAGTTCTGCAAGGTAACTTAGCCTGAGCACTTTCTCTCTGTGTGAAGAGGGGAATGTGTCCCGGTGAGACTTGATGATGATGTCAAGTCAGGCCAGTGCCCACAGAGGGTGGAAGCCTAGGAGAGTACTGAGAGGAAGAATCAGGTGTGTGAGCCAGAAACAAGGAAACCAGTCGGTCTCCACAAACTCAAAACAACTTTGAGGATATATGATTATGGCAGAGCAGTACTTGGGAAGATATAAAATTATATCTCACATTTGAATTGACTGTTTCTTATGCTTTGAGATGGAACTGAATCTGCATTTTAAGAGGAACAGGGATTCCCAAGGCCTACTGAATCAAATAGAAACAAATGCAAAATATGAAAAGGACAGACTAGTAAGGACAAAAGCTTATGAAAGCTTACTGGAAGATGCTATTTCCAGCAGCTGAATAATAATGATAATTAGCATCATCCGTCACGAGCACATCATCTGAGATTTCTTTTCTTATTTATATTTGTTCTCTTCTTTTACAAATGTGTCAATAATTCATGGGTAGCAATTAAAGAAAAGCTTAATTAAAGAATGACCCATGATTAGGTAGTGGGTCATTGATTAAAAAGAAGTGTTTAAACTAAAATAAGCAGTAAAGACAATAGACAAAATCACCTGGAAAATTAATCACAAAATACTTTTATTTTTTCACTGAGTACAAATTTACTCTAAAATATGCTGGTAGTTGTGGGTTAGAATTAAAAATAGTGGGCTGGAGAAGTGGCTCAGGGGTTAAGCCTCTGCCTTGCAGGCGGAAGGTCCTGAGTTCGGATCCTAGACCCCACGTATAGACACCGGACAGAAGCAGGGGTGGCCTGTGTTTCTGGTCCTGGTAGGGCAGAGCCTGTGAATCCCTGGGCAGAGTGAGGCGTCCATGGTGGTTCCCGAATTCGCCCGTGGTTCTACACACACACACACACACACACACACACACACACACATACATACACACACATGCACAATTGAATAAATAATTTTTAAAAATTAAAAAAAGAATTAAAAATAGCACTATGACTTCACAGACTGACTGAAAAATTCAAATATTAATGCTAAAGTTTTATAAAGCTGCTTTAGAAACAATATTATTTTAATCAAAATGAAAAACCAGCATTCTAAAGCAATTAGTCACTAGGAGGAAAGGAATTTGTGATTCAGGTTATCCATTGTGATCAAGGGCTTGGCATAGTAGCTAGTTTTAGAAGTCAACTTGACTACTGAGATTGGAATATTTAGACACACCTATGAAGAATTTTATCTTTATTTTTATTTTGGTGTGTGTGTGTGTGTGTGTGTGTGTGTGTGTCTCAGAGGGCACTGTGTGTCCCTGCGGAGGACCAGTGGTGACTTTGGGAATCATCCTTCATTGCTTCTACTTCCTTCTTTTGCTCTGGGCTTTCCCAGGCTCTACTCACCAGAGCCTGAAATACAGGCCACCACCATTTCTGCCTGGCGTTTTAGGTGTTTTGTTTTGTTTTGTTTTTCGTTTTGTTTTGTTTTGTTTTACATGGGACTTGGGATCTGAACTCAGGAACTTCTGCTTGCGAGGCAGAGTCTTAAGCCCTGAGCAATCTTTTCAGAATTTTTAGTTAAGCAAAGTCTCCAAGCAAGCCTGTAGGAAATTAATTGAAATATGAAGAACCAACGCCTAGTGGGCGGGACCATTCCCAGGACAGACAGATGAGATGGAAAGATCTGGTTCAGTATTTGGCAAACTGGCAAGCTGGAATGCATCGCCTCTCCCAGTTTTCCCTGTGGATATGATGTGGCTAGTTTTCTTGGCTCCAAATGTGTGAATTTTCCTGCCATCATAATAAATTACTATGACCTGAAGCTAAGCATAAATAAACACCTCATCCCCTTAAAATGTTTGAGTCATGATTTTATCACAGCAACTGAAGAATAACTAAGATGTTTGGTCTCCAGGATGTCCTTTATTTTTGAAGGGGGCAGTAGTGGTGAGCCCACCCTGCCACATTGTCTTGTCGGGGTAAACCTTCAGGAGCAAGTCAATTGGAATTCTTTGGAGTTCTCAAGAGACGCTTGGCATGAAAGAAGCTTTCTACTCCTGAGTAAGATGGAAGCTCTTACTCCCTCAAGGGGTAAAGTTTTCACTATTTGTACCATACCAGGCAACCCTCATCATAGAGTTTGCACCATGTCCTGTGGACTCTAAGTTTCCAAGACAATGCAATGAATTGAATGAACTATTTTTCTTCATAAGGATCCTGTGTCAAGCATTTTGTTACAATGACAGAAAATGGACTAACACAGAACCCTGTTTTTTTTCCCAACACATGTCCTTTACTAAACAGTTGAACTTCATTTGCTCCCAGTAAGTATATGGTAGGTAAAAAGAATGATGTGTGAAATATTTCAAAATGTTCATAAGACAATGTAGAATGACTACTGTATAACAGGGGTTATGTGTAATCTTCAGGCAGGAGAAACGATGCTGTAAGAACGGTTTCTTCATTCTGTTACTGAACAGACTAGACAAGGAAACCTTGAGAAGTGTAGTCTTAACAATATTCTGTCTCAATCCACTAACCATGCTGGATATACCATGCAAAATTGCACCTTTGTCACTCCAATTATAGTGACTAAGCAGCTCAGTTTCACAGAACTGAGTCCCCGTCAACCCAGAACTTTCAATTTTAAAATCTAGAGACTCTTAGGCCAACCCAGACTAAGTAACCTTCCTAGAGCTAGCTGATTGTATACATCTGGAAATTATTATCTCTCAAAATCACCCAAGAGCGAATAGCCTTTCTTGTGCTGAGTCACCCAGCAAGACATCAGCTTGTGCAGCAAAGTCAGAGAAAATAAAAGTGAAGCAGAGAACATTTGGTGCTTTCAGAAAGAATACAAAGGAATACGTACAATTTTAGAACTTTGTTAGACTTCTCTATACTATTTACAATGTGGAACTGATTTTTTCCATAAAACCAATGGATGACTAATGTGCCCACCATAAGCCTGTCCAGTTCTCTAGACTCCTACTAAAATTAATTCCTTTTGGAGTCATCAGAGTTGATTTCAATAGAAAAAATATATTAATACTGTAATAAATATATCATAAAATGATGTAGACTCAAATCATCCTGATATAACATTGCAACTATTCTATTTATTTATTTATTATTTTGTGTGTGTGTGTGTGTGTGTGTGAGAGAGAGAGAGAGAGAAAGAGAGAGAGAGAGAGAGAGAGAGAGAGAGAGAGAGAAGGCACTGTGTGTCCCTGTGGAGGACCAAGGGTGATTTTGGGAATCATGGCTGAAAGTGCAGTCCATTGTTTGCAACTGGAGTTTTTTTACGAGGAACCTGGGATACAAACTCAGGAAGGACCTACTGTTTGCAAAGCAGAGTCTTAACCCCTGATCCTCTTACTGATTTTTTTTTATAAAATATGATGATACATGAGTGCTTTGAGATAATACCAAACAATAATTTAACAATCTACTTTTACCTACATCAGCTTGTATCTTCAAATGAAAGATGAAGTGGAAGCATTGTTATCTGTAAATATAACCCCAGAAAAACTTAAAAATTATAGAAGAAAAAAGTCATTTTGACACTATTGTATTGGGAAGTATTAGTGAGATTATCCTGGTTGTGACTAAGATACTTATCTTAAGAACTAGTCCTAGTCAAAATTTCTAAATGAGACATTTTGCAGATTTTAAAACAGTATTTAAATGCTTTTTGAAATATCCCCAAATGGTAGTTGCTAGTTTGAACATTCTATAGATTTTTATTTAACAGAGTCACTAATTTGTAAAAAAATTATGAATCTTAAATCAACACGAGTTGAATTCATTCAAGCTCATTCTTAGTGCCATTATTTTTGAAGCATAATTCTTCACAGAGTCTGTGCTAGCAGCAATGGCATGACTATGAAAGCCCCACACTCTTATCTTTGATGAATTAAGATTTTCTTCTCTCTTGAAATTCTCAATAGTGCTAAGCTGATTTAGGAGACAGAACCAGATATGGTTTTAAAAAAATACAACCTGTAAAATCCCCAATAAATATCTACTATAAATGCCTGTGGCAAAGCAAATAATGTCTGAAATTCAGACAATAAATAGCTTAGTGAATTCAAATAAACAGAACTCAAAAGAATTCAGAGTTCTGGTCTTGGCAATCTGACATAAATTAACATGAAAAGGTCTGATGACAGGCAGTGTTGTCTGCTTGCTTGCCTTCAATTCTTGCTGGCGAGTGCATCCATGCTGCTGCTGCTGCTGCTGCTGCTGCTGCTGCTGCGCTGCTGCTGCTGCTGCTGCTCCTAATGTTCTGCAGTCACATCAGACTCAGCTTCTTTGATATCCCACCAGATTGAAGATTAGCAACTCTCCAGGAGGCATCTGGTTGCACAGACCAGGTGGCTTCCGGGTTTTCAGATTGTCCAGTATGCAGGTTGCTGATTATCCAGCCCCTACTATACAACCCCAGCTAGTGAATCACCATGCATCCTTATTAATTCCATTCCTCTAGAGAACCTTGCTAAATACACATGCCCATGATAAATGAATGGTTGTTAGCTTTGGCAGAGAGGCAGAAATGAACCTGCTACATATAAATATCTTTGTCCTGTTGTCAGTATTCATAGGATGAGCTCTTAACCAGCAAGATAATTAAGAGGTAGAGCCTTTAGAGATCATTAGGGGTCACCAATCACATGAATGAGACTGCTGATCTCATAAAGTTTCCATAGAGAACTTCCTTGTGCCTCCATCATGTGAGGATACAGCCAGATAACTCTATGTGCTAACTGGAAAGTGAACCTTCATCACATACTTAGTCTGCAAGTAGCATGTCTCATGTGTTCCCTTGGATGCTAATTTAATTAAACATGTGAGTTCTTAGAAGGGGTCTTGGCAGGGAATAAATTCTTAATATTATATTTCTTAGACTGAGAAATTGCTTCCTCTGTTATTCATTAATTAATTAAATTACCAACTACATCTTGTATTCTATGAAATGTTCTCTTAAATTGCAATCAACTTCAAAAACATAGTGGCCACAAACTACATGAAATCCAGTGGGCCCCACAAGGAAAAGATTTTAAAACAGGGGGGAGTTTGACAGGGAAATGGGGGGGGTACTGCGGAGGAAGAGGGGAAATGGATTTGGACTAAGAGGTGAAAATACTATAACTTTCTATATTAAAGTATGCAACATTAAAAAAGAGATGAGAAAAAATGAAATTTTAATTTTTAATGAAAACTATGCAGTGAACAGAAGTCAAAAACATTGCTAGGTTCTGAATGTCAAATAGATTTGTAGGTTGTTAGTTATCCCACCCTCTATTGCTTGCTCTCAGGCTTTTTTTTTTTGACAGTAGGTCTGCTTTTATCAGATTAGTATTTTGTTTCTTTGCTTATGTATGGAGGACATATTAAGAATACTTACACCATGAAAAATGAAGTGTGTTTATATTTCTTACGCTCTTTTTAGTCTTAGAAACCTCCAAGAGAACAGGTGTTGATATATCTGCACTTTAATAATTAAATCACTGTATTGCATTCAGTGGAAGACAAAACTATTAAAATCATTCACCATTCCACACTTTTACCCCAGTTCTCCATAGAGCTCACTGTCACTCACCACTTAGACACACAAGATTTAATGCATAACAAGAATGGCATATGCATCATTTTTTGGCTTCTTTTAGGAACTTAGCATTTGCTCATAAAAGAAACACTGATTTTTGAAACGCCACTCAACAAATCAACCAGACTCTTGTTTGCACTCTCAGTCACTACTGTCTCTTACCCATGTTACTCTGATGATGTGCAAATCCAATTTTTGACTATGGCTTCAAATTCTTTATTTTTTATTACCAGTTTCTGGCAAAAAAAAATCCATGTTAGTATTCCTCAAGTTCTTTTTAATCACTTTCCTCAAGCCCAGACCGTATTTACTGAGTTCAAATGTTACCCTGTTAGGATTTGATGAAAATGCACCCTTCAAAGTATGGAGAGAGAAAAGACACATATCTATGTCTGCTATCTGCATGGTAGTCAATAGCACATTAAGAAGTATATTAATTTCTTCTGCTACACATGCTTTTGCAACTTGCTCATATTCCATAATGTTTTGTGAAACATCCTTTTATCTTTACTCTTGTTATCAGTAAATTAGAACATGCGTAGGTTACTGAAAAACTTCAGAGAGCTTCTCACCCTGTGTTACTTACTGTTCCTTCAATTATATTTTCCTATCAAACCAGTGTATATAAAAAACCTTGCCAAGTGTCCATTGAAGTATATATATTCAAAACTAAAAGATTGGTAAATCTGAAAAAATACACTTAACAGAAACAAACAAGTAGTCCCATCCAAGGCAGATGAAGAGGAAAGCAAATGAATGGAAACCTGACTTCCCTGAATACATTTTGACTTATATCTTTTAATTCATCTTGGTAACAATATAAATTCATTTAGCAAGACAAAATGCAAAATTAACAAACTTAATTGAATACCCAAATTGTTGGTATGACTGCACATACTTTTATGTTTCAAATAATACTAAGGGGGATAACTCCAACTAGTCTGAATCCTGTTTTCAAACCTGGTGACCTATGTTTTATCCAAAAAGCCACGAAGTAGAAAGCAAGAACTGACTTTTAAAGGTGCCCTCTGACCTCTACTAGTGCCTCTGTAATACTTTCTCTCCGTGTGCCTCTGTGTCCCTCATAAATAAACAAATTAAATTAAATTAAAATGAAAGCAAATAATACTAAGCCCATATATCTTGTATTTTCACATTTTGTGGGATATATTTGGGGACAGAAATAATTATAAAACAGACCTTTCAATAGTTTTTAAGAATTATTTGGATCTGAGGATACTGTACCAAATTAAGCCACTGGGAAATGGCTTTAGAATGAGTTCCCTAGGAAACAAAATCAAAGGCAAAACTTTTCTGTAAACATTTGATTTGGAGCATGAAATCCTAGGAAGCAAGAGTTAGGGAATATATGAGTGGAGTTATAAAAGAGGAAGCCAACAACTTCAGATGCTTTGCACAGCTGGTCTGAGCTTCGGGGTACTCTGTCTTCTTGGCTGTACAGAGGATCTGTGGGAAAGCACATGCAATTACTGAATATTTCTATAATCAGAGATGTGGGGGTTAGAATACATTATGTCTTTCATTAGTCAGGATCATTCATGGGAACTAAACACCCCTCACTTATGTCTGCCCTTGTAAATCTTGCCGAATCTCTTACGCCTGGGCTGCAATAGGAAGCCCGGGGCAGGGAGCTATGGGAAAAAAAGTGCTGGATTCGACAGCCATAATGCTGAGTATCAGCGATTTAGCAAGGCTCACCCAGAATCAGGCCAACCTAATCTCTCCCCATACTAAGGTTTTAAGAACCTTCCAGAGGAGGAGGAGGTGAGATTGTAAGACCCTAAAAGTAGAAAGGTTCATAGTTAAACAAGACATTCCACTTAAGGCAGGACTGCTGCATTTGGGAGCTCACTGCATTGGGAGCTCCTTCCCAGACCTGTACAATAACTAACTTTCCAATATGCCCCTATAGACTACCTAGGAACACAAGAAAGGTAAGAACATACAGTAGAAGCCTTAGGTCTAAAACTGGATGGATGAAGGGACGTGCCAATATCAGTGGGGAGACCTGAACAGAGGTAACTTGATGTGTCACAGAGGCCTGAATCTCCACAAGATGGCCTGGGTGAACCCTGAGGTCCATAGAAACATGCAGAAGGGTGGGAAGGTGTTGCAGTTCGCCTGCATGGTTGCTGATAAATGATCATCACAGAGTTTAAGGGAACAAGGGATTTATTTTCTTACTGGTAGTGCGATTACAGTCTGTAGTCCAGTTTGACAAGAAAGCATGCACCAACACCAGGCTGAGGGACTGGCCACACCATTTCTAGTAATGGTGGCTGAGAGAGTGACAATCCTTACTTGCCAAACCAGCATGTCTGGCTAAGTATACACAAGGATGCCAACTCTGTAAACCAACTTGTGTGTTTTATTCCAGGACCTAATCCCACCCCCTGGACCTTCCTCATCAGCCAGACAATCTCCTGGAGGTTTGCTCTAGGCTTAACCCAACCACTAATTCTCCAAAATGTGCCCAGAGCTCCAAACCCTCAACTGTCAAGTTGACGCCTGTGCCTAACTATGATAGAGGAAGTGGGGAGAAGGGAAGGGATAATGGGAGAAATGGAGGGAGGCAGAGATGAATGCTCATAAAAGTAGAAAAATTAAAAACAATAAAATAAGATAAAAAATAACCCTTAAAAAGTGTTGGATTGGGGGCTGGAGAGGTGGCTCAGGGGTTAAGCTTCTGCCTTGCAGGTGGAAGGTTCTGAGTTCGGATCCTAGACCCCACGTATAGACGCGGGGCCGCCAAAGTAGGGGCAGCCTGTGTTTCTGGTCCTGGTAGGGCTGAGCCTGTGAATCCTGGGGCAGAGTAAACAAAGAGGAGGTAGAGGCCATCCATGGTAGTTCCCGAATTCACCATTGGTTCTACACACACACACACACACACACACACACACACACACACACATACATACACACATGCGCACACTCACAATTGAATAAATAAAAAAAATTTTTTTAAAAAGTGTTGGATTGACAAAGCATGGTCAGGAGTTACCTTCAATGAGAGAGACACTTGACCCTCAGTTTTCAGTGGCCATGAGAGCAATGCAAAGTTGAATTCCAGGATCACAGGAAGAGTGGATTCTAGGAACATGTCAGACAAGGATCAGGTCAAATAAGGTTAGCTGGGCAGTTCCTTTGGGAATCTGATAGAACCACACTGTCATTTGTTAATTCCACTGACTCTTGTGAAGAAGGAAATTGACACTGGTGAAAATTCAAAGATGATGCATGAATTATTCTGGTGTATGAATTGCAAATATCAGTAAAAGCTAACAGTCTATTCTTCTCATTCCAAATTACGCACATGCCCTCCCTCTGTGTGTTCAAGGATCCCCTGGCAGCCACAAACCAGATACAAGGAGCCCTCCTGGTTCTCAGATGTACTCTGAAAAGGCTGTTTCTGAAAAGAAATCATGGATTCCAGAAGTGACAGGTGAGTCTAAGTGTGTGAAAGATATGTTTGAGGAATTCCAAAACCAAAAATAAAAACTTTTTAAAAAAAAATTTACTTCAAAAGAAGAAAATCTTTTTTTAAATATAAAAGATGGCATAGTTTATTTTCATTCCAATTATTTTAAAGCATATTAATTGCATAGATTAATGGAATCCATGTGGAATTTTTGCATGTGTATATATTGTGCAATAACAATATAAATTCAAAGTGGAACAGAAATTAGTGTTTATACGGTATTGTTTCACTACATTTTACAAGCAGGCTCAGAGAAAAAATAAAAGTAATGCTTTAACAATCTTGTTTTGTAGGCTAGTAGAGATAATTCAATTAAGAAACCAATCTTAAAGGGCTCCCCTTAGCTAATGAATGGCAAAATTTGTGCATCTAAAAGAAAAAAAATACAACAGACTAGAACCCATCAAACAAACAAAAAAAAAATGAGTTCATATAGAAACAGAAAATTAAACGTGGTTGTTGTGGAAGTAAAAGGCCTGAGGTCATTAACCTAGCAACTTGTCAGTCCTGCATGTGCCCTTCTGTCACTAATGAACTTCACTCTAACAACCTATCATCTGCTGTTGAAAGAAATCCTTCTAGGTTATAATAATATCTCCTGGAAAATACTGAACGGATTACAGAGTTAGAAATTTTCCTGTCTTGTAAACCCCTAATGTGATTATGAATCTAGACCTAGACAATTAATAGTAATCCAATTTTTAAGGGTCAAACTTGATGAGAAACACCATGACAAATGGAGCAATTTGATAACAATCATCCACTGCCAGATTAGCATGAAGAAATACTCCTACTGCTTTTTTTACTGATATGATAGAAACACTGGGATGCCTGTACAACCAATTGCCAATATCCACACTATCCAAACAGCCCAAACATCTTTCTCCGGAAGAATCCACAAAGAAAATATGGCGTATCTTCAAAAGGAGTTTAGTCAGCCATTGGAGAGAATGACATTAACCTCAGGAGGATGGGTGCTACTTTAGGTCATTGTGTTAAGATGCCTTGAAGCTATCTCCTCCCTACAAAACCACTCCCTTCTGGATGTGAAACTCCCTCCCCCCCACAAACACACATCCCCCTCCCATCCCGAAAGAATCAGGAAGTGAATGAAGCTTACAAGACCCAGGGAAGTAAGTAAACTCAGAAGTCTTGGGAAGCTCTAAGCATTACAAGATTCACAAGGGCACTCCCCAGGGTTGTGAAAGCAGAAGTGATTATAGCAGCAAGGAAACACCTTGGACCATATAGGAAGCTGTCAGGATGACACTTTTGTGTGTCCTCATCCATGCTGGCATGGGCTTTGGGAGGAATGCAGTTGCTTTCAAGTCAGCTGTTCTCCTGTAAAGAACCCTGATAGACTCACTGGTTCACTTAATTAAACATGAGTGGAATCATTTCTTTGGTCATTGGTGTGGGGTGAACAGATGCCTGCTCATGCCTCCCCATAAAAAGTCATTTCAAAAAAAGTGAATAAGATTGTAGAGTACAAGGATGGGAGAAGCAATGATATGCGAGATACTCCACACAGGTTAGGGCCGAAGCAATCATAATTGGACTTTGCATGCCCTGTGCAATATCCCACACACTATTGACCCCAAAAAGTCTAGCATTTTCTAAAGGCACCAAGATCCTTGGAGGCAAGGAATTGACAGCCACAGTAGTGTTCCTATGCTTAAGGGGAACACAGGAAAGGGTTTAAGGAAATGCCACTGGGTCCTTGTATGTCATCGGAGAGGAAGACCCAGAGTAGAGTTTGGCATGCACATTAAAGGACTCTCCGGGGATTGGGGGGGGGCATTGGAGGATGGGTTGGGGAGGGGAGGGGGTGGTGGAGGGGAGGGGGAGCAGGGGGGGTAGGGGGAGGA
>JALPQD010000134.1:2931661-3004161 GCA_023101885.1 Typhlomys cinereus | reverse complement strand
TGTGTCACTAGGAGAAGACACTATGAAAAGACCATGGTCTATGAACCAGGAAGCAGAGCCTCACCAGATATCATGTACATCACCATCTTGATTTTGGACTTCCCAGAAATATAATTCTATTACTTGTAAGCTATTGTACTCTATGCTTTTGTGTTATAACAATCTGAATATGTTAAGTCATTTGCCACATTTCATCCTACTAAGAATCTTTGCATTTAAATATTTTTTTATAATTAGAAAGTCCAGTATTTCCAATAGCATAAAATATAAGCACATTGTGATAAATTCCACTCCATATTAGAGACAAATGCCTGAAATACAATTCACTGGTACTTAGCGCATATTCAAATTTCCATGTTTACACCTAGCTGCAATTTCATCTTTCCTTGCTGACTCCAATACCCCATGGGTGGGCCTCCAGTTCTCATGAGACTGGGTGGCCCACTGTAACAAAACAGGGCAAGCTGGGAAGTAAGACAAAGGCAAGTTCCGGTCTCACATACTGTGCTCATTTCCTGGATTAATGCTCAATATACTTGGACTTCGTTTTCCTAGTGTGTGCAAACACATTTTTCCCTATTGTATTCAAAGATGACAACACAAACCAACAACAGAAAAAGATCTTTTTCCAAATTATGGGCAAGGCTTATGTGGTGGTCACTCTCTGCTTAGTTTGCTGTTACCGGGCAAAGCTACTCTTTGCATAAGAGTGTTGATGATTTTCTGGGTAAAGTGCTTCCCACAGGAGCATGAGGACCAGAATTCAGATCCCCATAACCCCTGTAAAAGCCCAATGGGCATCATGACTCATGCATAATCCCAGAGACTGAAGGAAGAAACAGGGAGTCCAGGGGCAAATTGGTTAGCTAGGCTATCTGAAACAGAGAGCAAAGGATTTGCTGAAAGATGTTGCCTCCATTTACAAGATGGAGAGCAATGACCTTCATGCACATGTATACACATGCATATGTGTATATACACACACACACGTGCTCACGCGCGCATGCCCGTGAATGCACACAAGCACACTTCACTGACACAAGCATATGCAAAAAGAAAGAAAGAAAAATTTCTTGCAGTAACAGAAGGATCAATTTGGACAAGTTTAAGTGTTCTTTCTCTGAGCATCACCTGTGTGCTAAAAATGCTTAGCAAGGCCCAGTCTCCTTAGGAACGCTACAGAGTTCAGCCCAAATATGTCATTCCATTTCTTGTATTTGGCCAAGTCCTCCTCCCCCACATTTAGCTTCTAGAACAAGCTTGGTATGAAAAGCACCTGCCAGCATGCCATCCTTCTCTACCCCTTCCCTGTGGCTGGCTGCTCAGACTGTGAGCTCCACAAAGGGAACATGAGTTTGGATTCTTCCCCTGTTATAACAGCACTGCCCAGGCACGATCTGCTTATGGAAAGAGAGAACAATGTACAAGTTGTCCGCAGCACCAGGGAGACATCGAGGTCTGAGTGCACCGAGTCCTTCTTCCCATGAGATATGTACGCATGTGGCTGCGGCCTCATCTGCAACCAGGCTTTCAAAAGAGAACAAAGAGAAGATTTAGGAGCAGTGTGATGGCCTAGTGGTATGTCTCTGTGCTGTTTCTGGATTAGTACAAGGAGCACAAAGGTTTCCTGTAAAGCCCAGAAGTGAAAAGTGGGCATGCAGAAGGTGGCGAGTAATAGGCACTAGAAGTTTCTCAATAATGCGTCCCACGTGAAATCATTTTGTTTAATCAAATTTGTGTCCAAGAACCAAGTTACTTACACTAGGCACGAATGTGGGGGCAGGGTATTTTATTTCTGTGTAACTAAGAAATACCTGATTTGCATTATAAACTTTCAAAACAATCTGATGTGTAGCAGAGTAAAGGCAGAATCTAAATGATCAGCTTGGTGGGAGTCATGTCTTGCGCAGTCTCCACAGCTGAACACTTGCATTTATAGGTCTCTGTTGTTCCAGAGTTGCTCCAAAATGCCATCTGGTTCCAAGAAGCAGGGGCAAGGCCAGCAGCACCTTCTGGCAGAGATGAAGAGATGGGGTCCTTGGCCCACGTGATGTCTCTGCATTCCCATGGGGTCTGCAGCTAGCACTCACCTGACAGCCGCACATGGGCCCGATGCTCCATCCCTAGTACTCTCATTCTTGAGTCCCTTGCTGTGGCCTCTGGCCGAGGCTGAGGAAGGTAAGGCTCAAAGACTCCTCTACCTCCCCTCATGGTGTGTATACCCCTGGCAGATGCCACTTCCTTCACTCCCCCCCCCCCCAGCCACACTGAAAACTCTTTGGACACCTGTCCTGTGACCTTTGGTCACAGCTTGGTCCTTCATCACCAAAAGCACCCTCTCCCACTTTATGACCAGTGACGTGTGTACATATCTATCTCCTTGTAACCTTCTTCCAAGCGGGCGATGGTTCCATGAAGGAAATGCTGCATCTCTGCCCGCCTCAAACATTGCAACTCATTTTGTTTTCCCTCCTGCCGCTCAGGATTTGACAGCAAGACAAATGCAGTCCCAATCCTCCTGGATTTTCTAGTAAGCTTTTCTAAAAATGGCATTGCAGGCACAAGCCTTTTCATTTCCTTCTGACTTCTAGAGTTTCTAATAATATCACTGAGGATTTTTCTCAACTCAAAAAGATTTCTTATCTGGCATCAAGCAAGTATTTCCGCTCTTCTTAATGTATTCCTGAATTCATAATGTTAGTCCTGACATAGCCCTTTCCTCATCCACTAACACAGTTAATACAGTTGAAAGTAAAATAAGATCTGGGGTGGGGGAAGCACTGCTCTTGGGCTGAAATGCTCAGCACGAGCACTTGGTGAAGGGTAAGGTCTCATATGCAAGGTCTCTGAAGTCCATTTGGAGCACATCTGGCCTTGCAGTTAAAAGTTCTGCCCTAGGGATGGAGAGACGACTCAGGGGTTAAGACTCTGCCTCACAGCAGAGTCCTGAGTTCGGATCCCAGGTCCCATATGAAAAATGCCAAGCGGAACCTGCAGTGGCGTGAACTTCTGGCTCTGGTGGGTGGAGCCTAGGAAATCCCAGAGGGAAGCTAAAAGGAGGTAGAAGCATTCCAGGATGATTTCCAAAGCTATTCTTGGTCATCAGAGGAACTCTCTGATATACACACATACACACACACATACACACATACACACACACACACACACACACACACACACACACACACACACTAAATAAAAATAAAAAATAAATAGTTCTGCCTGAAAAAAGTTAGAATTAAAGGGAGACTACCATTTCCCTACCTGTGCCTAGAAAACCTGCATAGCATGTACACTGGGGTAAGGTAAGGTTTAACTAACTGCAATCACTTCTCAGTACAAACACCTCCACATTGTTGGGTGGAATATGAACTAGTATAGCTATTATGGGAAACAACATAGATGTTCCTTAAAGCATTCAATCTAGAAGCCATAATATCCGAGCAAGTCTACTACTAGGTATATTTCCAAAAGAAATGAACTTATTAACTCAATGAGATATTGACTTCCCCATGTTCATTGCATCACTGCTTACAAAAATCTAAGTGTCTTCAGAGAGAAATGGATGCATAAAAATACATACACACACACACACACACACACCCCTGACTATAATTCAATGATACGAAGGAAGTTCTGGGGTTAAGGAGATGGCTCAGTCAGTAAAGTGCTTGCCATACATTCGTGAGGACTGCCGTTCAATCCTCAGCATTTACATATAACACCAAGCTCAGTGGTGTGAATTTATCATCTCCGTGTTGGGGAAGTAGATACAGGGGCATCCCTGGATCTCACAGATCAGTCAACCAAGCTAATCAGTGAGCCCCAGGTACCAGTGGTAGACAATGCTTGAAAAATGATACCTGAGGTGGTGTCTCTACATGTGCACTCACACATGAACATATACATGAACACAACCCACATGCATGTACATGAGCACAAAGTCCTGATCTTTCAAACAACATGGATAAATCTAGAGAGCATTACATGAAGCACATCAAGTCAGAGAAGAAAAATTAATACTATATCTAATTGGTATGTGCCATCTAGAGAACAGACTCACAGAAGTGAGTAGGAGAGGGGGCTGGAGAGTGGCTCAGGGGTTAAGCCTCTGCCTTGGAGGCAGAGGTCCTTAATTCGGATCCTAGACCCACGTATAGACGCCGGGCGGAAGCGGGGTCAGCCTGCATTTCTGGTCCTGGTAGGGCAGAGCCTGTGAATCCCCGGGCAGAGTAAACAAAGAGGAGGTGGAGGCGTCCATGGTGGTTCCAGAATTCGCTGTGGTTCTACACACACACACACACACACACACACACACACACACATACACTCATGCGCACACATGCATACACGCACAATTGAATAAATAATAATAATAAAAAAAGAAGTGAGTAGGAGAATGTAGTCAGGGATGATGGGAAAATGTTGGTTGAAAGGTACAAACTTTCAGTTAAAAATTCTGGGGCATCATTTATACAGTGAGGTAACTGCAGATAATAATTTAGTAGTACTTTATTGCACAGTGAAGTCAGCTGAGAGTAGATCTAAAGTATGCCCACAAAATTAAAAACTGGCAGCTTCGTGAGGTGGTAGATAAGCTAAGGAGTTTAACAGTTGTAGTCATTTCATAATTCATACCTATAGACATTGAATCATTGTGCACAACTTAAATACAGCACTTGCTTGTCAATTACACTTCAATAAAGCTGAGGCTCAAGGGTATGGTGGCATGGTCCGACCATCCCCGCATCTAAGGAGACTAAGTTCAAGGTCAGGCTGGGCTACATAGCCAAACGCTGCCCAGCAAAACAAACCAAAAAGGAACAAACAAGAGAGAATGTCATAGTCAATATTGATTTTCAACTTGACAGAATCTCAGATCACTGAGGAGACCAGCCATGGGGCAATGCTTGTGAGGGACTATCTAGATGGGTACTTAGAGGTGGGAAGACCCACCATTAATGTGGGAAGCACAGTTCCATGGGCTGGGGTCCTGGAGTGAAAAACAAAGGGAAAGAAGGCTTGCTTCTGTCATGTGGTCTCTCTTAGCTTCCTGACTGTGGATTCAATGGTACTAGCTGCTCCCAGCATCCGCCACCACAACCTCCTGACTGTGTGACACTGTGTCCTGGAACTATGAGCCAAAGCCAAGTAACGTTGCCTTTGTCAGTGCATTTTTTAAAAATTTATATGTTCATTAATCATGTGTGTGTGTGTGTGTGTGTGTGTGTGTGTATGTGTGTCTGCCGTGCGCACGTGTGTGTGCATGTGGGTCCCTGGGTCCCTGTGGAGACCCAAGAGTGACTTCAGGAATCATCCTGGATTGCTTCTATCTCCTTTTTGCTTCACTCTGGGATTTCCCAGGCTCTGCTCACCAGGGCCAGAAGTGCAGGCCTCTTGCAGGTTCCGTCTGCTGTTTTTACATGGGACCTGAGATCCAAACTCAGGTCCTTCTGCTTGGAAGGCAGAGACTTAACCCTTGAGCCATCTCTGCAGCCCTGTCAGTGCATTTTTTAGCATAAAAGAAAACCAGGAGATAAGGGGGAAGAAAGAGAAGGAGGGAAGAAGAGACAGAGAGAGAGAGAGAGAGATCTTCCTTCCTACATATGACTAAGTTCCCACACATGTTTAAGGATGTCTTCTTTGGTCAGCCAGACTGTCAAAGGCCTGGAAGTCACACTCCCTAAACCTTGAGCTGTGTGAGCTACATGCCGCTGCATGCCAACTGCCACTATAGCAAAGCAAGGCGCTAGGTATCTCCTGCTGGGATCTGGGACACTGCCTAGGAGGTTTCCCAAAGAAAACTACAGATGACATTGAGGTCTCAACCTCAATGGTAGCCCCTGAGCCTAGAGATCTGGACAGAAGCAGCTTTTTCCTCCTTCCTTCCCGGAATGAACAACCCAGCAGTCTCAGGCACCAGAAAGCAAAAGCGTCCCTGGTTGGAACAGTCGTCGAAAACAAGCAGAGTGGGCTGAGCCTGTGGCCTCTCGTCTCAGAGGACACCGCGGTGGCTTGCGGCAGAACTGACTTATAATTGCCGAAAAGAAAATTCTTTTTCACAGTTCCAAAGACTAGAAGTCCAAATAATTATCAAGGCCATGTTCTTCCCAAAACCTCTCAGGATCCTTCTTCGTCTCTTTCAATTCCTGTTGCCGGCCTAGACATTTCCTGACCTGTGGCTACCTTCCATCCTCATGTTGCTGACCACCTCTGTCCATGTCTTTACTGCTTACAAAGACAATTGCCATGTTGGAGTAGAGCCCACACAGGCAGAATGCATTTCAATCTGACTATTTCTTAAACAGTTTTTTCTCTGAATAAGGTCACGTTTGCAGTACCAGGTATCAGAACTTCAGCATATCTTTTTAGAAGACACAATTTGTCCCATGGATGACTGTGAACTATATAACATTTAACTTTCCACTTTGAGATTCACACACACACACCCCTACAAAAAAAGAATGAACAAATTTTGCTTTCTGGTCTTTCCAATAGAATCTGTCCTCCTTCGAGAGCAACCAGGGTCAAAGAAGAAAAAAGCATGACCATCATTCTTATTCTCAAGGAAAATATGCATTTATTTATGGGCAAGACTTAAAGGAAGCATAACTAGAAGAGAAACCAGCAGATCAACTTGTATGGGTTTTTAAAAATTTGTATTTTAAATCATTTGTATCGAGTATTTGAGGGAGAAAGAGAAGAGAGAACAGATGTGTGTGGCCATCAGAGAACACCTTGGGGAGACAGTTCTTCCCTTCCACCACGTGAACTTCTCAGGATAGAACTTAGGTTGGCAGATTTGTGCCCAGGCACTTGCACCAACTGACCCATCTTGCCAGCCCTACATAAGCAGTTTTCATGGCAGCTATGTGATTCTGTAGTGCTTTATGTGCTGATCTGAATATGAATTTAAGCCATTTGGTGCTCTAAAATTAACTCTGTATATTCCTACCATATATACAATTGCAGTGCAGTTGCCTGAAGAAAGGTTGACTTATCACATAATATCAAATATGCAAAAATGAAGAAGAGATGTGCTCAAGCTTGATACTAATCAATCAAAAATGCAAACATAGACAAGCATTTTCAAGAAACTATTTCCTACTGAATTGGGTTTAAAACTCCATAGTATGCACTGTCAGCTAGAGTCTGGATAGTTGTCGTCCTTTCCACCATTGGTGGGGATGGGCTCCATGGACATTTTAACAATAGATACCAGTGAAAGACCAGGTTCACTTACAGCACAAATCTACCTCTTAGCAATTACCTTGAAAAAAATGTCCTGCATGTGTGCCAAGCTGTAATTATAATTGTTTTCATAATCTTAGTTTGGCTAAACAGACACAAACTAAATAAAAACATAAGTCAGTAGCAATATAGCCATGTGGTAATTGTTTAGCATCACTAAAAAAATAATAATGCTATGGAATAAGAACCTGTAAATTATAACCATGAGTTGAATCTAACCCACTATAAATAAAGTTTCACTGGAACATAATCATAACCATTCATTTATGATTTATCTGAATTCCAGAACTATGACAAAATATGATTTCACAAATCATAAATTATTATTGTTACTGATTATTGCTCATATGTGCTATATATAAGTAATGTATTTGTGGACATACACATGCCACAAAACATATGTGGAGCACAGTGAAAATGGTTCTCTCCTTCCACCTTTACATGGGATCCATGAATCCAAGTAAGACCCTCAGGCTGGAATAGCAAACACCATCTTACCAACCTCACATATCACAAAATATTTATCAACTGGCCCTTTACAAAGTTGACAGGATAGAATAATGACAATTTTATTTATTAGATACCACAAATAGCATTCTAAATATGATCTTTGATTTGAAATTGAATATGCTTACTTGTGTGTTAATGTTGCTATGTGTATTTTGTGACATACACTGAAAAATCAAACCAATATCTTAGATAGTATTTGGAGTACTTTTCATTTTGTAAAAGAATTCCATAGGTGTCTACAAAAATATATGCTTACATATAGACATATGTTCTTGAAATAAACAATTCAAAAATTATTAGGGCTGGGTAGATGGCTCAGTGGTTAAAGCATTTGCCTTACACGCAAAATGACCTGAGTTCAGATCTCCAGATCCCATGTAAAAAATTCAGATGGCTGTTAATAGTGGTATGTAATTCCAGCCCTGGAAGGAGGAGCTTGGGAAACCTCAGAGCAAAGCAATAAGGAGTTAGAGCAATCCAAGATGTTTCCTGATGTCACCCTTAGACTCCATAGGAGCCTGGATTCACGAAGTACCCTCTTGTACACATGCTCAAATGCACGTGTACATTCAGCCACGTACAGCAAACATATGCATGCATGCATACATGTGTGCAGGAAAATGCTTATTTAACATTAAACACGTTGCTTAGTTTCCAAGTATCAGCTCGAATCTCTGTCAACAAATTTAATAGCAGTGCTTCCATGCCAGGTTTGTCATGAGAGCTAACTACCAGGCAACAAATGCAAAATGTGCTCAGGGTTGTCTTATCCTTTCCACTCGTTATAAGGTGACTCTCAATGAGGAAAACACACCTGAAAAGCTAGAAAAAGTATATGCAAGTATCCACATCTAGCAAAATACTATAAAAGCGAAACAATATTTTAGTCAAGCACTGGTTTAGCATACAGAGGCTTTTTTTTTATAGTAATGGAATTTCATTTAGATTCATGCTTGGTGATAATTAAGATTTTTGAGGATACTATCAAGTTTGGTTGAGGAACTCAAAAGTGAATGAGCTGCTATGTAAGTCACCTGTAGTTCCTTATTACTTAGTATTTTCCAATATTCTATTCTCTAGAAGTTGAAATATAATTTTTTTAGAATCAAACATAATATGGGGCATAACGAATAGGGGCATAAAGATAGGAGGAAAAAGATACCATGCTTGAACACTGCTACAAAGTTTTCACAGAATCAATATAAAATATTTAACTAATTTGGCTTAAGTAGTTACAATAAAGACCCTAACAGCATGTCTTACCGGACTTACAAAATGACCTGCAACTATACAAAGATTTACTTTCTTCCCTACTAATCTTTTATTTCCTTAAGTCCAGAGGGCAGATTCTCTAGCAGAAGGTTACATTGACTTGTGTGCATCCTTGATCCAGAGAAGTCCAGGGAAAAATCAGCTGTGAGACATCAGCCCAACATCACCTAGCTGTTTGCTGTCAATCATTTAGATTGATGAGCATTGATCTGTCTGTTTTGAGGTTTGATTTCTCTCCTAGAAAACATGTCATTTCATTAAACAAGTGGGCACCCATAGCTCAACTTTGTCTCTTTTTAACTCCCTTCAGTCACTAAGTTGTACAACACGTTCCAGATAAGAATGCAAAACATATTGAAAAATAACCTAAAACCAGACCAAATTCCTATGGACTAAAAAAAAAAAAAAGCTTAGGAATGCATAAATTATATAAATTGTGTGTTCCTGTTACACAGTTCAAGTTACTGTGGGTTCCAGCTGTTTTCACATCAAAGAGGATGATTTCATCTCTGCCCAGCCAGCTCTGCCATTCTTTAACATGGTTCTTTAGCCTTCTCCCCTTCTTTTCATCTGGTGACGTCCAGCGTGCCTTGTGGGGGGGAAGCGAAAATCAAGTTCGTTTCTCTGACTTACTCATTCATACTTCCTTACTTGTCGCTATGCAATCTGCAAGCCATCTTAAACGTTGAGATAACTTAAAACTTCAATAAAAGTATATCCATACAAAACAGGGTATGTACTTTTTAGACGGAAGCTGCTTTTGCAGGAGGCCAAAACATTCAGCTGATTTCATTAAAAGAAAGAGAAAACTCGAGTCACCCCAGATGTCTGGCATCAGACAGACCAAACACACGGATGATTGATTGGGTCTTTGACGTGACTCCCCAGATGTTCCTGCCTCTTGGAGACAGACTAAAGGGAAGAGATTCGGATGGATTTCAAATTCTTTCATTCCTCCCTGGGTACTCATTGTGAATCTTCCACGTTTCTGATTTGATTCCCTCCAACTAATCTCTGTACTCTGTGGTGACAGTATCTCATATTCTCTTTCAAACTCATCACAGAATGTTCACATTAAGTGAAAAACCAAGAAAGAATGTAGAAACAGCTGTATTTCCTTTCTCCTTAAATATATGGCTACATGCCACCCCTACCTTCTTTGTTCTTTTCTTTTCTCTTTCTATAAAGCTCACAGTGCTTGTAGAACACCAGGAGCAGGATAGAAGGAAGTGCCCTGTCCTTGCCTATCATATCCAACAGGATCTGCTGAAATGTCTCAGCTGAGAGGATTACTCTCCAACAGTGGCATTAGCTTGATCGTTCTGCAGTGCACACATTCTCGGTTCAATTTTCCTATCATCCGCTTAACACATATTAAGCCATTAATGGGTTGATAGGGAGATAGGCTCTTCCTCAAAGGAAGTGAATTAGACACTGGCAATCATAGGAACAAAGAGAAGAGCATGTACCCACCTTGTGGAAAGGTCCCTGGAGTTTGTAGGCTTGCCTGAAGTCCCGATTTCTCAAACCCCAAGTCCTCTACCCTTCGCTTAGAACACATCAATGTGAAAGGCAGAGACCAGGCTTCCATCCTGTGAGTTACGATCTGAAAGAGTTCAAATCACAAAACTGATGACTTTGATAGATCTTCACTTTGAGCCTCAAATATCCATCCCTGAAATCCATGTGATAATAATACTTGTCTAACTCTTTTTCTTCCGGACTTTCTAAGTCTTACTCTCTACTCATAGCTCCACATTTCAGCATATTTTCCATAGTTTGAAGACATGCTGCCTCAATATACAGTTGGGTATCTAGAATCTTCTCACAAGGAATAATAGCAGGGGAGGAGATAGCAGCACTCAGGCCCCACCCCATCTCAACCAGTCTCAAACAAGACTCTAAAATGTTCATATGTGCAGGCTGGGTGTGCTAGTCAAATACATAGATATGAATCTGACATGAAGGCTGAGCTCTTGGCACATCTATGAGGAACGATAGTTAAAGAAAACCCTAAGCAAGCCTGCAGGAGATCATGTGATAGGTGTGCGAGGACTCAGCCCATAGTGAGTGGGACCATTCCCTGGACAGGTGGACAGGCAGGAGAGGGCTGCTTCAGGAAGGTAGTAATCTTCAGCAGACTTCGCAGTCAGTAGATTAAGTTTGCCCTCTTTTAGCAATCTCTGTGGATATAGTGCAACCAGTTTCCTTAGTACTTCCCAAGGAGAACTGAGAATTGTAACCAGGATCATAAGGAAGAATAAATTCCCCTTGGTGCCCTAAGCTCTTTGCCTGTGAATTTATCAGGAGCATGCAGATAAGCCAAAATCTGTGGTCTCCAGGGTATCAGGGCGGGACATACTCTAGAGGATGAAGAGTAAAGCCTAGTGGAAGGACCTACGGTCATTCAGGCAGGCCTCAGAAAAGATCACGAGATCCCACCTGTCCTTCTTGCTGCTTATTTGCACATGAGAGTGTTTTGCTCTAACATATACACATGTACGTATGCACACATGCACACATACCACACATGCATGCATGCATGCACTCATATACACATGTACACCCACACAAATACACATGCACGTATGCATCCATATACGCACACATGCAGATGTACAAACACACACATATGCACATGCATGCCCACATATACACATGCACATACACACATACACACACCACATGCAGGCATGCATACACACACATACACACACCACATACACACACACACACACACCCCACATGCGTGCATGCACATACACACACACACACACACCCCACATGCGTGCATGCACATACACACACACCCCACATGCAGGCATGCATACACACATACACACCACATGCATGCATACACACACACACACACACACACACCCCATGCATGCATGCACATACACACACACACCCTACATGCACGCACATACACACACACACATCACATGCATGCATGCATACACATACACACACCACATGCATGCACATAACACACACACACACACATCACATGCATGCACGCATACACACACACACACCACATGCATGCACACACACACACACAAGCCTGCTAATATTCTGTGGCAGGAGATGAAGCAACCAAAGTGCAGACCTGTCAAGTCTTAACTGCATGGTTTGTACTAAGCAAACTTTTCCCTTTTTTAGAATTACTTAATCAGGTATTTCTTTACAATAGCATAAAGCTCATTAATATACCATGCTTTTAGACTTACATGGTGTCAACACCTTTCATAACCATCATATTCCATCTTCATTGTCAAACATCTGGGTGTCTTTCCCTTCAATGAACCCATCTCAAAAGTCATCACAATCACCGAAGGCTTGCAGAAAATATCTTCCTCTCTGTGGTGCCGGCCTCCACCAACCCAGCACAGTTCCTTTGAGCAACATTGTCTCCTCCAGATGGCTGGGCTATCGCTGGTTTGATGCTCTGCATTTCTCCTGGTATGAGGCTAAGCTCACAGGGAAGACTGACTATCAGGGATTCTCTCTGTACTGAGAGGGTACTTGGCAACCCAAGGGCAACAGCACAGGAGAAAGTGAATTCTCTAGTGCTGATTGCTGTCTAGAGCACAGCTTGTAAAACCTACTGGCAGAAAAGCCAACATGGAGGAAAGGAGGATGGAGTGAGAGACACCTTCCCATCCTGAGCCCATCCACTGCTTTGGAGCCTCCCTGCAGTCACAAGTTTTACAGCTTTTCTTAAACCATGGAACATGGGTCTTCTCACATTCATTATGCAATGAAGAGAACCCCTATAAGTCTACTGTAATTAAATAATTCCCTATTGCTGTAAACAAGAGACCCATCTCTCCAGCGTGGTACATCGACAGCTGATGGTATACTCCTCCATGTGCATCATACTGGATGCTGGCAGAAGACAAGAGGCAAGTGGCCTCCTGGATCAATAACAGAGGATAATTTCTGCTCAGAGAAATAGTCCTATCAGCTGTATCAGCATTTGCTCTAGGATATAAGACCAAACCCCACTGTACACTCTCCCCCACCACACCAAGGGGTAAAGGAAGGCTGAGCTCCTCGAACCTATGGACCCTAAATGTTTCAGAATGAGTGTTAATCCTGCTGCTCTCTACCTGTATCCTAATTCACAATGAATGACCCACCCTGTGCTCTGGAAGGAATCACCCTCTCTGTTTCCCAAGGGTATTTTTAACCATAGAAACATGCACAGAAGATAGTCTGGATCAAAGTCAGCAAGTAACCTTGCTCATAAAATGCGTAGAACTACAACTGTCCCCCAATACACAGGCCCGCATCTAATCCCACGTCCTGAGAATCCACACTGACAGAACTGGTTCTGTGACTAATTCGACTGACTTCAAAGAAATCACTACCATGCCACCATAGTCAACCCCACAGCACAGAACTTGCTGGGCGCACATTTATAAACTGCTTTCTGACTAATGAATGGAAGACTTGGCTTTTGAAAAAGGGAAAAGAACCAAATGCTGGAGAGGATGTGGAGAGAAGAGAACTCTCCTACATTGCTGGTGGGAATGCAGTCTTATACAACCACTCTGGCGATCAGTCTGGTGATTTTTTAAAAAGTTAAAGATTAAAATGCCTATGTGACTGCCTGCTATACCATTCTGGGAATAATTCCCCATAAAGCAAAAGTTCACCACAATGGCACATGCACGACCATGCTCATAGCAGCACGGTTTACAATAGCAAAGTCATGGAATCAACCCAAATGCCCAATAGTTGATGAGTGGATAAGGAAAATGTGGTACATTTATACAATGGAATACTATTCAGCCATCACAAATTAATGAAATTTGTTGGGAAATGGATGGAATTAGAAAATATTATATTGAGTAAAGTATCCCAGACACAGAAAGTTAAACACCATATGTACTCCCTAATAGGTGGATCCTAGTACCAAACCCACTTAATGACATATTCAAAGATAAATCTCTGTAGTACCTACAGTAATCACAAAGATTATAAACAGGAGGGAAGGGGAAGGAGGGTCTCCCCATAAATAAGGAGAGAGGAGATCATGCTTCAGGGAGGGTATAGGGACTGGCAGATAGATGGTAACCATCCTGCAAATGGGACAGTTACTCCCCCTCACTGCTGTCTCCTACTCCTATTCCATCTACCTTTGAATCTCCTCTTATAGTAAGATCTTCATTTAAACAGCCTTTTATCTTTAGTTAGGAGGAGACCTCCAATACCAATCAGGACGGAGCTAAAGGCGGTGCAGGAACAGCAAAACTGCAAACCACAACAAACCATAATTCAGAACACCAGAGACCTTAATTAATCACCTGGAACCAGACCAGCCAAATCTCTCCCCATCGTAAAGTTCAGGGAAACTTGCAGAAGAGGGGGTGGCAAGATTGTAAGAGCCTAAAGATAGGGAGAATCAACGATATGCAAGATACTCCACACAAGTTAGGGCCACAGTAGCCATAATCAGACTTTGCATGACTTGCACAATGACTGACATGTCAATGACCTCCCAAAATGCAGCATGGATCACAAGCAGTAGGATCCTTAAAGGCAAGGGATTAACAGTTGTAATAGTGTTCCCATACTAAAGGGGAGGCCACGAAAGGGCTCTGGGCTATGCCACTGAGTCCTTACACCTCGCTAGAGTGGAGGACTCAGAGGGCAGTTTGGCATTCACACACAAGGATGCTCCAGGGAGTAGGAGTAGGAGAAGGAGAAGGCACTGGAAAAGCGGTAGGAAGGGGGATGAAAGGAAGGGGAAAAGGGGGAAGAGAGTGCAAGGGGGACTGGGGAAGGGTGAGGGAGGGAGAGGATGGGGTACCTATTGAGCTTGTATGATTTGGGAAAAAATTAATAAAAAAATGAATAAAAAGGGGGAAAAGTTGCTTAAAATCCTTTTCCTTCTAGAAGTTAGCTCCTTGCTTTCCACATTGTCTGGACAAGAGTTGCTGCTAGACACAGTTAACATTCTTATGCATTTCTTCCCATGCGGATGGCTTTCTCAAGTGTGATCCATTTGATATTGAACCAAAAGAGAACTGTAGGAATCCCCCAGCCAGGAGGAAAAAATAGTCTAAGCTAAATGCTCTCAGCCTCTGTCAACTAACTACATTGAAAAGAACAGGTTACAACATGCAGCCTGAGATCTTGAGCTTATATAGGTGACTATCAAGCCACAGAGAGACCACTGTCCTGGAAGATCATATTGCTTTGTTTTTTGAGTAAAGGCATCATGCCATATCATGTGGGGTTAGATAAGGAACACCACCAGTTTGGGTCAGAGGTCAGAAGAAACAAAAAAGAAATCATATTATTCCTGAGGTTTCTACAGAAAAACAAGACAGGCAAACAATCTAGGACTGGTCAGTTTGGGTAACTCTCGTGGGCTTTAAGAAATAAGAACGCCTTCTCTAGTTGTGTGGTACCCAAACCTGGGTGAGTTAGGGTCTGGCTTATTAAACTATGGGCTATAATTCCATATGATGTGTCATAGTTAAGCACAGGTATGAACTTGACAGTTGAGGGTTTGTGGAGAATTAGAGTTGAGTTAAGCCCAGAGTGTACCTGAAGGATATTGTCTAGTTGATGGGGGCAAACCAGCCCATGGTGGATGGGACTAGGCCCTGAACAGGTGAATAAAGTACAGAGAATTGATTGAGGAAGTTGGCATTCTTTTGTACACTTGGCCAGACATGCTGGTCTGGCAAGTAAGGATCGTCCCTCTTTCAACCATTACCTAGAGATGGTGTGACCAGTTCTCTCAACCCTGGTGTTGGTGCATGCTCTCCCGTCAAGCTGGACTGAGAACTGTAACCAGTAATCATAAGAAAAAATAAATCCCTTGTTCTCTTAAGCCATTTGATGGTCATTTATCAGCAACCATGCAGGCGGACTGCAACATGGCGGATCACCTAATTAACTGTGGGAGTTCAGAAAAGTGAAAGTGAAGCAAGAACCAAAAGTTCATTCAAAGTCAAATATGTAAGGAATTCAAGAGGGCTCTGGTAGGGTTTGCCCGTGTGCTGTAGCCTGGGTTCTGAGCGTGACACATCACTCATCACACTGGCCAGGCCATTCGCGCCCGCACAGTGCCAACAGATGCTAACCCCAACACACCTCGACTCAGACTCAAGACCAAGTGTGTGATGAACTGAATGTTTTACAGTAATGCCAACTTTCTGCCTTTAAAGAAACCTAATGATTGAATTCTAGAGGGAAAAAAAAAGGTTTTCAAGATTATCTTGCTGTCATTCTTCAACGTGTAAAGATGAAAGTAGCATATCTTTGGCCGGTACTGTGTCAGAATGTTTATTTTAAAAATTGCTGGGCACCATATTCATGTATGCAACATTAAAAAAAAGAGAGAATGAAAAAATTGCTGAGATGGAGAGATATGTCAGGGATTAAGCCTCTGCCACATAAGCAAAAGGACCTGAGTTCACATCCCACATCCTATGTTAAAATGCCAGGTGGTGGGTGGCCGGTTAGCTCAGTTGGTTACAGCATGATGCTGATAAAATGCCAGGTGGAAATGGAGGCAGCCTGTAATTCCAGTCCTGGAAGGCAGAACCTGAGAAACTCCAGAGCAAAGCAGTAAGGATGCAGAGCAATCTAGGTGACTCCTGAAGTCACCCTTGGGCCTCCTCAGGTACACAGAATTCCCTCCTCTATCATACATGCACACGTTCACACATACACACAAAAAATACTACCAGCCCAGTTGCTGAGTTGAGTTTCATAAAAAGACACTGTATGAACTTCTGCTTAGCATTCAAACAGATTTTCCAGCAACTTCTGAAAAGGTCCTAGATATGTTTCTACCATTTTTTACTATGTATTTAGTGTGAAGCAATATTCTCAGCATTGATAATTACAAAATCAAAATGTCAAGTAACTCTGAACAACGCTGAAGATGCTCAATGTTCTGTAGTATTTCATATTCAGTCAAGCCTATCTTATTTATATAAAAACCATCTCAGTGTATAAATTTGTTTTCGCCCTTAATAAATAGAAAAATCATATATATACTGAAGAATTGTTTTAATATAATTGCCTATGATTTACTATCTATAAGTGTTGGATCTTTATAACTATTTCATAGACCACATACCTGGAGTTATGTAAAAATTTCTCAGATAAAAGGAGTCAAATGGAAAGGAGTTTAAGAAGTCCTGAGGGAGAACAGGGTAATGTTGAATTACTGTATAAGTCTGACAGACATATTGTTGGAGACTAGTATGCATATGAAGAGCATATTCCCAGGGGACCCGTCATAGTCTTTAAAATTTTGTTACTTCTGGGAGGGGCCATCTCTTCTCAGTGGCAAGGCTACAAATGCCAGAGCATCGAGCATACATAAAAATAAGTAAATTCGGTCAATAAGATAGGTCAGTAGCTCAAAGTGTTTCTGAGTTAGATCCCAGAGCCCACCAAAAATGTGTTGGCTCCCATATGTAATCCCACCACTCTTAGGACAAGATGGGAGGTGGAGACAGGAGAGTCACAGGCCAGCTAACCTGCAGTACTCAGCACAGCAGGCACAGTCTCAACAACATGGAAAGAAAGCGCTTAATACTCAAAGTTAGCCTGCCAAATGACAAAACATTCACCCACACTTTAACACATAGATGAAGTAAAAATTAAGAAAAATTGATTTAATGTAATTGACCAGCAAAAGCAGATAAATGTAGACTTTAAGACTTAAGTATAAAGATGGCTCTTCCTACCTGTGGAAATTGCAGCAAGCTTCTCCTTAGTTTAGAATCCCATCTTTGACCCCCAGTTCAGCGAAGAGAAGGAAAGGGACAATTTTTTTCAGTCAAATCAATCTGATTCTTCCTCCTGTGGAGATAAATTTGGTTTTTGATCCTGTTCCTTTCATTCTGTCCTTTAGCTTAGCCTTTCTGCTTGTTGCCTGGAAAGGGCACAAGTATTCTCTAAGCAGAATTCTTTCAACTTAGTGTAACTGCTAGAATGGCTTCTGTGAGTGGCCCATAGCTACTGTCACGGTTTCCTGCCCCCCTCTTCTGCTTACCTTCAGGTTACACCTTCAGGTTGCCACAGACAAAAGCAACGTATCATCTGAGTTAAGACAGTCATTTTGTACTCCCAAACATCTTTCCACCACAAATGTAGAATAATGCCTACTGTTTTTGAGCTTTGTGGGATCCCAGACATGACACTGTCTTCCTCTCACAAGATTATAATTCATCTGAGAATTAGTCATAATCAGACCCACTTAGCAATAAGATCCCCTCAAGAGGACTTGTTCAGAGACTCTGGTCTTAGCAGATACAACAGTGTACACTTTAGAAATAACAAAGAGTGACAAAGACTAATATTTATACTGCCCTGGAGTGCATAAATTGTATTCACATTTAGCTTTAGCTCTTCCCCTGACTATCCTCAATGTGAGATGAAATTGAAGGCAAAGGGGGGGGTAGAGTGTTTTTTGTTTGGTTGGTTGGTTGGTTTTGATTTTTGAGACTATCTTTCCCAGGCTACTTTTAAACTTCTGAGCTCAAGTGGTCTTCCAGCTTCAAATGCCCAAGTGCCAAGACTACAGGTGAGAATGCTACTCCCAGTATTGGCTTTATCAGTTACGGAGGTGTGTTCCACCTAACCCTGAGTACATGGACTTTCAATGTAAGATGTCCATTCTGATTTCTACTGCAAAGTTGGCTTGAGGTCAAAACAAAGCAAGTCAGGGCCTAGCAAAGGGTTATTTGTTATCTCAAATGACTCAAGTAGAGGAGCCAAGGGAAGCTGCTGTGAGTACAGAGCAAGAGACAGAAAACACACCTGGTTTTTGCCTTTTTCATCGTCTTGTTTTCCTTTTCTCTGCTCAGTGTGGTACAGAAACAGGTTCGAATCACATGATAAAATGGTAACCATCCTTTGAGACTTGACTTCCAAAGATTGTGTGTGTATGTGCATGTGTGCCTGTGGAGACCCAAGAGCAACACTGGGAATCATCCTGAATTGCTCTATCCTCTTATTGCTTTGTTTTGGGGTTTCCCGAGCTCCTGTCTTCCAGGGCAGGATCTGGGCATACAAATTCAGGTCCTTTTGTTTGTGAGACAAAAGATTTTACTCCTAAACAATCTTCTCAGCCCCCAAAGACTTTATTTGCTTTATTTATTTGTTTGTTTGTTTGTGTGTGTGTGTGTGTGTGAGAGAGAGAGAGAGAGAGAGAGAGAAGATAGAGGGGGGGAGGGAGAGAATAGACACCATATGTGCCTGTGACGGTCCAAGGGTGACTTCAAGAATCATCCTGGACTGCTTCTACCTCCTTTTGACTTTGCTCTGGAATTTTCCAGACTCTACCAGAGTAGGAAACGTAGGCCACCACCATTTCTGGATTTTTTTTTTTTAACCTGAGATCCAGGATCTGAACTTAGGTCTTTCTGTTTACAAGGCAGAGTTTTAACCCCTAGTCACCATTCCAGACCGCACAAAGGTTTTATTTGATGAAGACACATGTACTTCGCCTTGCCTCATAGAATTGTTTTCATCCCATGTTTGTATCTTTAATGAAGCAGGCTGATCTTTGTACCAAAATTAAACACAAGTGTCACACCATATTAATATGCTCTATCAAATGCTCTATATTGCTACTTCAATAAATTAGTCAAGGTTTGTCTAGAATCATGTGTACTTAATTAAGTACTGAATTTCTGAATTTTCTCTTAAAATGGTATTTTCTTAACCCATCATCCATTTTTAGAGCTTCAAAACTCCCTATCCAAACAGAAGTGTTCAAAATAAATGTTTTATTCTTTAAGAAGAAAAATTCATGGAAATTAAAATTGAAGCTCCAAACTCAAATCTGCTTCCCTAGAAAGAAAATAAAATAATAAACTTTCGTCCAGTGAGTTTTCTTTGTTGTTTCTATAAAAATAAACAAGGCAGCTTTAGACAAGATGTTTCAGTGTAGAAATAACTCACTATATTCCAAAAATACCATAAAGGAACCATATAGTCACACACTACCAATCTCATAATTCTACTTATAGCCAAAGTGTAGGTTTTCCTTCGGAATGATACAGAGCAGCCCATACGGGATAGCCTTTGAGCCTCTGAATGCATATGCTCACTACATATGCAATACACTCAGTGCATTTGTTTTTGTGGAGAAGATAATCTATTATGGGTTATCAGTAAATTTCCCTTGAATTTAAAATGAAATTCAGCATCACAGGGGATTTTACAGATACTGTAAGGTTAAGAGGTGTTCCCTGGATTGAATGCAGTTTGTCTCTCCAAAATTTATATTCACATATTGGAGAGGCAGGACATGACAATCTCAACCACCCAGGTGCCAAGACCAGAGGTGAGGACACTACCACTAATATCAACTTTATCAGTTTTGGAGGTGTATTCTGTCTAATCCAAGTTTGTGCACTGTTGTCAATAAATGCATGATCAAAGGGCTTAAAGGAGCAAGTGATTCATCTTGGCTTACAATAGTGCCATTACATTCCTTGTCCAGCTTGGCAGGAGAACCTACACCAACACCAAGGGCTGAGGGAACTGGCCACACACCGTGGCCACAGGTGAGAAGGACAACCCTCACTTGCCAGACCAGTATACCTGTCCAAGTATACAGAAGGATGCCACCTTCGTTAACCAATTCCCTCTGTGTGTGTGTGTGTGTGTGTTTGTGTGTGTGTGTGTTTGTGTCCCTGTGTATCAGAGGGCACTGGTATGTGTGCCTATGGAGGCCCAAGGGTAACTTCGGGAATCACTTTGGATTACTCTGCCTCTTCTTTGCCTTGCTCTGGAGTTTCCCAGGCTCTGCCTCCTAGGACCAGAAGTACAGGCCACTGTCATTTCTGCCTGTTGTTTTTTACATGGGATTCGGGTTCCAAACTCAGGACCTTCTGCTTATGAGGCAGAGACTTAACCTCTGAGCCATGTCCCCAATCCCAGTTTCCTCCATCATATTCATCTGTCTAGAGACTGGTCTCACCCACCATAAACTGGGCCTCCCCATTCATCATAGTTTTCTGCAGTCTTGCTCAGGGCTTAATTCAACTACCAATTCTTTACAAATGTGCCCAGAGTTGGAACCCTCAACCTCAAGTTGACTACTGTAGCTAACTATGAAAATGAAAGATGCCCATTCTGATTTCTATTGCAAATATTGTCTTGAAGTCCAAATGGAGTCAGAAGGACTTAGGAAAGGGTCATTGATTGTCTCAAATGGGTTAATGTCTCCATGGGGTTATTGATGTGTGAGACCTGGGGTGTGTGAGGTTTGACTTTTTCAGGACTGGGACAGTTACTTGTCAGGCCACCCACTTCCCTTTGTCTTTCTTTCCTGACATACACTCACTTTTCCTTCCGCTTTTCCTCCGTGAGATAAAACAGCAGGAGATCCTCCCTGCCAAGGCTGCCCTGTCTCAAATTTCCAACCTCCAGAATTGTCAGGCAACTACACATCTTTCCCCTAAGCATTACCCAATCTCTGGTCTTCTCTTTCCAGTGCCAGAGGGCGGACTGAGACATAGGAAGACACCGTACACTACTGAACACTCATTCCTCCATAATCTGCTTGAAGAATTAAAAAAAAAAAAAGGAAAAAATACCCATGCTTTCAAAATCCTTCAAAAGCTGCAAATGTGGATTTAAATGTAAAAGCCTCATTCACATGCAAAGTTTCCAAATGATACCTAATTTGACATGCACTAGAAGGCATCTTAGAGTCTTAAAATCAAAATTTGAGTTAAGCAAGCTCCTGTTAGCTGTATTCTGTTAAATGTACCAAATTTTAAACATGCCCACCCGAAAAGATAAAGGTGTGTCAGCAGTGGAAGAAATTCACTGTGTGTGGTAATAGATTTTACAAGGGCAAATAAAAGATGAAATAAGCCTTTTGTCTTGAAATCGCCATTGCCCAGTGAACAGAGTTGCTGTGGAATTACTCAGATCCGCCCAGAGGCTTTTAAAAACAGTCTTGCCATGAGCTTACATTTATGGGATCTGTGATTCATAGGACACTGAGAAATCTTTTATCAATTAGATATGAAGGATCATATTCCCCTTGTGATTCATGTCAGCCCTGGGTGGAAACTGCTTCTGCCAAGCACTGCAGTTTATCAACAACTTCTTGTTGTTGTTATTGTTATTTTTTTTCCAATGTCATACTCCATTCTAGCTTTGCTTCCTAAGACAAAGTACGGCTATACATGGAATTCAGGAAAACGAGGTGGTTTTAACTTGCAGTAGATTCTACTGGGGGGGGAATAAATCCCATGGTCTATTGCTATGTGGAAATTAAAGAACCCTACAGCTAAATACTTCACAGTGTGTATTGAGGACATATCACTGCCACACATGATAAGATGATTCAAAGTAAATATGCTTCATTTGGCTTGAACGTACAGAATCTTGGCTTTGCTACACAGAGTCTTTTAGCTTCTAGCCAGTTGTCATTCGGAATACACAGATAGAAGCATAGCCAAAGTAGCGTCATCTCCAGTTTCACAGAAACAGAACTCTTTCCCTAACATGCCAAGGCTTGATACAGACACAGTGCTTCAGGACTGCTTTATCTGGAGACCCTGTTTACAAAACTTGCTTTACAGAATGACAAAATGCCCACAAAACTCTTTCTTGCACTGCTCTGTGGTATCTTCTAGCACAAGCTATCTTCTCTACAGAGACAATGTCATCATTGTCTGCACAAATTTCTAAGCCTGGGTAGATAGATCGGGAACACAACTGTCACTCACAGAGATATGTTTGCTTTTTTCTCTGGCATTTTTCTCCCTTGCCTTCATGAGCACACATATGTAAGACAGAGGGCCAAAAGGCAGAGAATGCTGCCCCCTCCCATCCTATCAACTACTCATGATGTGACATTATCATCTATTTCCTGACTTCTACTCAGTTCAGCTTATGAGCACAGACAACCAAAGTGGCCTCTAAACCTTCACTACATAGAAAGACCTCATTTATTCAACCACATGCATGTTCTAGACCCAAGAATGTAGAGGCCTAGAACATGCATCTACAACAGATAGCAAGGACAGGAAGAAACCACATGGCTCCAAATTAATATCACTATTCTTGGCAAATAATATCAAGATTCATTTAGATACCTATGGTCAATTTCCCATATATTGGACTCTTAGAAAACAATGTAACAGTTTCTGAATCTTTGCTGAAATATAAATGGGCTACTGCCAAGGTTTCTAAAAATAACAAGGCAAGGCGACTTCAAATAAAATCACATCAAGCATCTATCCTCCTTCCAGATCTCCAGGAATTCTTGTATGTTAAGGATCTTGTTGGTACAATTCTTTATAAAAGTTTTTAAATTATAACACAAACAGGGATAGTAGAATCTTTGTAGTATAACAGCAGCAATTTACATTCTCATTTATCCTCAAATCATATAGTCTTATGTATTCCCTTAACCATAGGTCCCTGAAAGTTTTTGTGTAGGGTGTGTGTGTGTGTGTGAGTGTGTGTGTGTGTGTGTGTGTGTCTGAGCGTGCACGTCCGTGCACATGTGCATGTGTGGAGACCTAAAGGTGATTTCAGGAATCATCCTGGATTGTTTTACCTCCTTATTGCTTTGCTCTGGAGTTTCTCAGGCTACACACTCCAGGGTCAGAGTTTTAAGTCACTGCCATTTCTGCCAGATGTTTTTAACTTGGCATCTTGGCATCAGAACTCAGTCTCTTTTGCTTGGAGGACAAAGACTTTAGCCCCTGAACCATCTATCCAGCCTCAGCCTTGCAGTTTTTTGACTGAACCTATGATATGTCTTTATAAGATCTTTTTCAACATTGTCAGATGGACTTCCTCATACACAAACAATACTGCAATATCATTTTCCATAGAGAGAAAGGATATTCCTATCACATGGTTCAATGAATCTTATTTGTAGCAATCACCAGACTATAAACGTTCCTTTTTTTATTATATCGCATAAGATTCTGAGGGTTTAACACATGTAGGAAAACCTATCTCCAGCTTTTCTCCTGTGTGAACACACTAAATGATAATCACTCCCATAGCTAATTCTGTATTCATCATGGTCATGTCTGTTGCTGACTGTGAAGGTGCAAGTATAAAATGATTCTCCAGTCCACTTCCCCCTACACTGAAATATTTCTGCTCATCTTAAACTGCAGAAATTATCAAGAGAAAAATATCACATTTTGTCAATATTAATAGTCTCTTAAGTATCCAGAAACAATTACAGGTGATCACATTAATCACAAATCAATATATTTCTAAAGAGGTTAGCAATCTGCTTTCCTTTTTACATATATTTCTCTCAAATTACCTATTGAACACACTGTCTATTTTTAAATCATAAAGATGATCTATTTCTGCAATAAAATCACCAGGAAGTTAACCATCTTGGAAGCTGAACATGTTTGGGCCAAATAAAATAAAAATCAATGTATTTTAGTGACAACAAAGCTCTGCATAAAGTAGAACCCAGTATAACAATTTCTAACCAGGAGCACTGAAAAGCTAGAAGTTAGCACATTTCTGACACTAAAATTGGCCTAGTAAACACCTCACATACTCTGAGACTCTGTCCCATTTGATTTTCTTCTAAGCAAAGCCAATTTCAAAACAAAATATAACTTACTAAAAAAGAAAAGCCATTAGTTACTCACAATGGGTGTTTTGTAAATGACGGAAACAACTCATTATCTTGTAATGTTTTGCAAAAGATGTCATTATTTGGTTGGGCTAAGTAGTTGTAAATTTGCAGAATTCCCTTTGCCTGCTAATTCAGGTCAAATCAGACTGGTAAACATTCTCATCCAAGACTTACAGATCTTTAACCTCCTGTGGGTAAAAGTCAGGCCTGATAAATATTTATAGAGCTCCACAGCAGAGCTTCTGTTTGTTACAGTTTTCTCCCCAGAATGACATGAACGTGAAATTTTTGGCATCATGTTCAGGTTGTGATCCACAGAGTTTAGAGGCTCTCGCTTCATTTAAATAAAAAGCCCTGGGGAGGGGCTTGTCAGATCAAATTCATTTTTAGTTTTGACATTCATTTCACATTGGAGAGACAATTTCTGTTATTTGTTTTTCTTTTTTAATCTAATAAGCTATGAAATAATGAATAGGATTCAAATATGAGACGATATAGAATACAAATATCTTTTTGCCTATGTGCAAGTATTTGTGTGTGTATGTGTGCATGTGCGTGCGTGTGTGTGTGTGTGTGTGTGTGTGTGCGTGTGTGAGAAAGAGTACTATATGTGCCTGTGCAGACCCAAGGGTGACTTCAGGAATCATTCGGGATTTCTCTACCTCCTCTTTGCTTTGCTCTAGAGTTTCCCAGGCTCTGCCTCCCAGGGTCAAAGTGTAAGCAACTGCCATTTCCCCCTGATGTTTTCACATAGGATCTGGAATCTGAACTCAGGACGCTCTACTTGCCAGGCAGAGGTTTAATCGCTGAGTCATCTCTCTAGCCCAGGACACAAATATTTAAATGACCAAGACTGACAATTTTAATGATTTCACAGAAAGTCACTAATCTTCGAATTCCCCTTTGATTCCTCTTGGTTCCCTGAGTTCCCTGCCCTTCCGTGATCACATGCATCCCATAAACCCTTCCCTTCCCCCTTTCGTCTTGGAGGGAAAACCGTCTTCCACTTGCTTAAATCTAACTGAAAAGAAAAAAAAAAAATGTTCAAAGGTCTCTGTGCCTTTCTCCAGCATCTTAAGCCATACTTAGGTCTTTTCTATACAATTTTCAACTTCTAGTCTACTAGTTTCTTTCCTTTGCCATTAAATATTGAAAGTCTCTCACATGGCCAAAAGCCTCTAGCTCCACATCCCTTCCTATTTCCTTTCTTCTCTCCTGTTCCCATTAGAGACCAGTGTCCATACATGCTGTTTTCCATTGTCATTTTTACAACCTCTTCGTTTTCAATGAGCCTTAGCAGTTGCTGAATGTCCGGAAAGCTTTCTGTCCAGTAAGACCCAAAGAATATCTTCCGTCTGCTTCCATTAGCATAGCCTGACTACTTTCAACTTTCATTTCAAACATCACTCTCTCCAGTCTTCTCTGGGGTCACTAGCCATTCCTTCAAAATACTGTAGCACCCATCTAATAAGGGGTCGGCCACACTTCTCTCAGTCTTCTCCTCTTTTCACTTGCAGTTTTTCTTTTGTTCAACCCCACCCAGCTTTACAATGCCCATCCTAGCCTTCGAAGCTATATTTCCATTCCAGACTTTTCCCGCATTCCTCTCCTTTCCCATTGGTGACAGGCATCCTATCTGCCATTTACTGAAGTCTTTCTCTGCAGCATCAGCTGGCTCCGTAAGGACAAGCGTATCCCTCTCTGGTTCAAGGCTGACTTTCCAGCACCAAGCCTCCAGTGAGCACTGCAAGCCTATAGGGGGCCGTCACGACTAGTTCAGTTGAGAAAGGAAGAGCTATGTGTTCTGAGAAGCATCGTGCACTTCATAAGAAATAGCGACCAGCTGGCAAGCAGACACACCCTGATTCACTGCTCTCCGCTCTTGCTGAGGAGAGGATACAACAGGTTCGCTCAGTGGTGACACCTCATCGTGGCGGGCTGCCCTAGAATTGTGAGCCAGAATAGAACTCCTTCGTCCCCATAGTTGTTTGGGTGAGGTATTTATCATGGCACAGTGATGTGAAATGAAAACAAGAATCAGTTAAAAGTTTGTGTTGACTTGAGTGGATTGAGCATCCAACTATGCATCTAAGCATCAAACCCATCCCTCTAACTGACCTTCTTTTATATTTTCTGCCTCCATTGAACTTTACCATTGACCTCACATTTTCCTTTTCTTAAAACATTCCTCTATTATTTCTGGTTACAAGACTTCCAGGAAATTTTCTGGCCCTCCTTTCTTTGCTTTCCAAGTTCAGCTAGTCCACGTCCTTAAAGAGCACTCAAATATAAATTTTTGCTTTCCTTTGTTTCCATTAACTCTTTCCTACATCTCGCTAGATCTTTCCATCTAGTCTTCCTTCCCTTCTAGCACATAACTACCCCCATTTAGAAAATGCAAATCACATCATGGTGAATGTATATGGTACAATGATGTAGCCATCACAAGAAACTTTATGAAACCTTTAATGATATTAGGAAAATTCTAATGCACTCACATTGTAGCACAACTGTGTTTGCTCACTCTCCTCTTTCTTTTTCTCTCTTTCCTTCTTCTGTCTCCCTTTCTTAAATAAATGAATAAATAAATAAAGTATTAAAAGGAAAATTGTAACATAGCACACATGTAGACATCACAATTGCAACTCTGGAAAAGAGTCCACAGGGAAATTCTGGAGAAAAATATCAACATTATGCATAGCTGTAAAAGGTGGAGAGAGGTCATTTTTTACATGAAATCTTGAGATTCATAAATATATACTGTGCTTCGCTTTGAATTAGCAGAAGAATATGCCTGTTGTAACGGAATTTTGGCTCTCACACAACTGTACCTTCAGTGATATTTACTTCCTGTATTAGTCAGGAGTCTCTGAAGAACAGAATCTCTAGAATGTAATATATAAGTTTATTAAATTAACTTACAATAAAAAAATAGTGTCCTTCAAAGTAGCCGCCCATAGCTGCTTTGTTCTTGATGGGAATGTCCCCCACAAAGCCAAAAGATCCCAAGAAGGTCTCAAGCCTTTACTTCTCTGGAGGGTCAAAGATATTGGGTTCTGATGTCGGTGAAGAACAGCTGGGTTCTGACATCAGCGATGAACAGCGAACAGCAACAAGGCCTAGAGACCAGGCTCCAAAGGCAGCTAGAACAGCAGCAACATGATGGAAAAGGTGAAGCTCCAAGTCAGCCAAGGATGGAGGCAGCAGTGGCAGCAGCAACAAAGGTGATGATGCTCTAAAAGTGACCAATGCTCAAAGAGTGGACTCCACAGCAAGTGGACTCAGGACAAGAGAAAAGCAAGTCCCTCCTCTTTGCACTTCCTAATATCTGGTCCACCACTGAAAAGTACCACCCACTATGGGCTGGGTTTTCCACACCAAGTAATCAAATCCCTGCAGACTTGTTCAGAGGCCTGTTCCAACCATTAACTTTCCACAGGTGTGCCCTGAACAGTCTGCAACTGTTTGACGCTAAAATGTAACCATAATACTTTTACGTTGATCATGTTTTCCATCCGCTGCAGGTCATTCTTCAAGTTGAGATAGTCCCTTCCATTCAAGTTAAGGATTTTTTTTTCCCTCCACAAGAACAAGGAAGGATGGAGTGTTTATCCACTCACATCTTTATCCATTGAGTAAGAATTTAATGAGGCAAAAGCATGTATCATGTTGGATCGCTCTATCACCTGTCTAAGCTGTGATAGTTAATCCTGGGTGTCAACTTGACACACCTGGCATTAACTAAGATCAGCTGAGACCACATGAAGAGATTATCTGGATCAATACATTTACAATACAAAGACTAGCCTAGATCCCATTGGAGCTTCTCTAGATCTCACTGGAACCTCCCAGTAACAGACCAGATAAAAGGAACCACAGAACAGGAGACTGGGAAGAAGAAAGACTCTCCAGAAATCCTCCAGCCTTCAGCCATGTGGATGGAAGTGACTTAGTCTGCCAGCTTCAGCCACCAGCCGTGTCTCCTCTACCATGAAAGTCTGTTTCTCTTCTCTAGAACTGTAAGTTGAATAAATCTCCCTTTCTCCATTAAGTTGTTTGCCTTTGGGTGTTCTCTCACAGCAATAGTTAAGAGTAACCATTACACTGGACATTCTTGCTGAATTTTCTGAATTCATTTCTCAATGATAACAAATCAAATGATCATTCTCTGACAGAAATAGTCTTATCTTGACCTGGTATGAACTGGAATGTTTGTCCAGGTCTTCTTAGCAACACTGATCATTGTTGTGTAGATACACCTCAGCCCACTGAGAGCATTCACATTTCTCCAAAATTCCTCCCCTCTTGTTGTCCACCAGAATCACAAAGGCACTCCTTAAGATTAACATTTCCTGACCTCAGTGTAGCAGACCTGCAGCAAGAAGCAGAGAGATGCACCTCTGATAAGTACCTGTGGTTACTCAGATGCGGGTGATAGTGAGATCAACATCCTGAAAGCCACCAACATGCAAGCAAGCAGATGGCTATAGGTTGCCTGCAAGAAACCTCTCAAAGAAACCATGAGATGGGTCATCTCCTAAATCTAATGCTTTGCTCTAAATCAAAATTACAACACAGACCTAATTGGTTGAGTTATTTAATAGAAGGAGAATCATTAAAATGTATCTAGTATCTCAAATCGCTGAATGGTTTGTACTTTAAGAACAAATGGCTGTTCTGTCAGTATGGTCCCAGAGTCTTCATGTAAAGAACATTTTCAAAAGTGTGAGACTCTAGAATATTGATTGTTTTATCTAGCTACAGGTTGGAAATGAAGAAGTCAAATTCAAATTTGGAAAATTCTGATATCTCATTTTCCCTGTCAAGACTTCTACTTAGTTTGTTATTTCCACAACTACTTAACAATCCATGCATATGGCTGAGACCCATTCACTGCAAACCAAATAACAAACTGTTTTTGTTATCTCTTCTGATAGCCCGACATGTTTGTTCAACACAAACCCAGGCACGTGCAGGTTGAAATATCCCTAATCTAAAAAATCTAAGGCCCAAAATCTGAAGTTTTTGGAGTGCCAGCATAGAATCATAAGTGGAAAATTCCACACCTGACTTGGATTCTTTATGTATCAAGTCAAAATCCAGGCATACTAAAAATAATGCATAAAATTACCTTCAGGCTATGCATATAAGGTACACATGAAACATAAATGAGCCTCATGTTCCTACTTGGATCTCATCCTCAATATGTTTCATTATATATTTACAAATTTCATAAACAAAACATTTAAATTCCAAATGCCTGTGGTTGGAAATGTTTTAGATAAAGTACATCCACGCAGTATAAGTGACAATGTTCTCATTCTTTCCTGCTGTGTTATCAACTGTTGAGCTGGTGGGATAATCTTGAGATGTTTGTTTCCTATTATTAGACAAGTAAATAGACAATAACAGAACTACAATCGGGATTAAGGAAAAGTAATGGGTAATTTATCAGTTCATGGTGAGGTTAGTTGAAGCACATTGGGGAAGCTGAGATAGCCTATCATTATCATAGTTCTTAGTAATAACCATGAGCATTCAGTAAGCATTCCCTGAGCATCCCAGATATATGATTAGGTTTGTCTTTCTTGTTGAAGAAGGTTATGCTGGTAGAATCTTAGAGAACATTCAATCAATAAGAAGCCAAGAACCAGAAGAAATCTCATTATATGACACTGAAGCAGAAACTTAGACCAAATCCAGATCTGAACAAATGTAAGAAAGTAAATGCATGGACTTGCCAAGCAGAGAAATTTCATTTCAATGAAAGTTAACAGTTTAAAATAGGAGTCTGACTAATGGGAAAGACAGGAGTATTTTTAGCAGATGAACTGTGGACACTTGTGTATTGGAAACACTACTCTCTTTAATCATGAGTTGACCAATTACCTCCTTGAGTCAAAACCAGCACTTTCCTCCCAAAAGAACATTTCTCTCATCATCAGTTCCCTTCTCTAGACACCTCAGAAATGTGAACTTCCCAAAGCAAAGAGAAAATGAATTCACAAAAGTGAGAATATAATGGTCATTAATTTTCTAACCACACTGCTATTAAAATAAACCTTTAAGGAGGAAACAGAAGAGGAAGAAAATAGGAAATTTATACGAACAGTTTATATTTTAGCCATCACAGATTTACTGTAACCTTCCCTCCCCCCTTCTACCACTGATTGGGACTTAGGGTGACTATGCAGATTGAACCTGGGCTGGGCATGGGTTCACAGTCTTATTGGGTTGTTCTCCATGACAACCACTTGCTGTCTGTGTTCTTCATGGAGCTGGGGATCAAATGGCTACAGAACATGTAACATATGCAAGCAAGTGTGTCAGCCTGAATCAATCTGAACAGCCTCTGATATCATTAAATCTAGATGTTTTGGTAGGGAGGAAATGAAATATATGTAAAGTCCAAAAACATAACCAGCAATGCTAGGTTAGTTACAGGAAGATAAATCTCACATTTGTTTCAAAGACAGCAGGGGAAAATTGCATGAGATGTCTAAAATTCAAAACACAAAAGCAAAGACTAAGGTTCACATGGACCAAGGGGAAGGAACAGTCACTTGGGTGAAGAGATCCACTTGAGAAGAAACAACATAATGGGAAAATATGATGAAGACTGCTGAGACCATATTGTAGAGGGATAGATGTGGTGAGAGTCATAGGATGCCACCTTCCTCTTTGTTTTTGCTTCCTGGAGATGTTGTAATGACACAATACACTCAGGGGTTGCATGATGCCCACCCACATAGAGAAGAACAGTCTGATTCAGAGTTCATTCCTTCTACAGACACACCAAGAAATAATATTTCACCAGCGGTCTGTGTACCCCTCCACTCAGTCAACCTGTCACATTAAATTAGCATCATAGTAAGTTTTTTCTGGTGGTAAGCAATCTACAAACTCCAATATTGTACCAATAAGGTATGTTAGATTCCAAAAGTTGAGTCAAGATATGCTACTTTTATCCATTCATTAGAAATAATAAAGTTTACTATTGATCTTTTTAATTGTGACTGATTTGATCACCCATTAATTACTCAACAGATAAATATTCACTAGGATTTCTAAGTATACAATGATGATTCTTGGAAAATCTATTATAAATTTTTAAGAAGAAAAGTCATCAGCTGTCACAGCATTGCTAAGCTTGAACTGCTTTCAAAGCTCACAAATCCTATTTCCAAATGCCTATGGTTACTCTTCCCCTTAAATGCAACACATGGCTTCCAATGTTTTTATTCCTTGTGAGACCTAGATGATAGGTTCAGACTGAAAGGACCAAAACATTCCCACCTAGTGTGAAGACCACTGAAATGGTATCACAGTTGGAATTTGAGTTGTCTCCCGCAGACTCATATATTTCGATCCTTCCTTTGTTGATGTTAATGCTTAGGAAGGTTATAGCTTCTTTAGCAGGTAGTGCTTGCAGGAGGAAGGGACAGGGTGTGGGTCTCGAGGTTTGGTGGCCCAATCCTACTTCAAAAATTTGCTCTCTCTGCCTACATGATGAGGGCTGTGTCTCAAGCCAGCCTCCATCTTATATCACCCATCATGCTTTTCCCATTATAATGGACTGTATTTCCCCTCTGGAACCATAAGCTAAATAAACATTCCTTTACAATGTATGAGTATTGTCATGCAAAAATAGAGAAGAAAAAACTACAAGTAGCAATATGAAAAGACTTGTAATGACTAGATGGGACTGGAAAGCAACAAAATGAATGTGGTGACATGAAAGCTGCTAATGACATTAAAGACATCAAGAATCCATATACTAACAGATCATATGATTTGAATAATAAAAATCTTGGGTGTGTTGGGCTGAAGAGATGGCTCAGAGATTAAGCCTCTGTGCCTAGCAAGCAGAAAGACATAAGTTCAGATCCCAGATAACTATGAAAAAATGGCATGTGAAAATAGTAGCTGCCTGCACTTCTGACCCTGGAACGTAGAATCTGGGTGGAGCAAACCAAGAGGAAGTAGAGCAATCCAGGATGATTCCTCAAGTCATCACCTTTGGGCCTCCACAGCCACATACAGCGCCTTCTGCTACACACACACACACACACACACACACACACATACACACATACACGTACACACATACGCACATGCACATACGCACGCACGCATGCACACATGGAAATAATAAATCTTAGGTGCAGTCTTCTTATCAGAAAAGCATAGCATGTTGGAGGTACAGGACTGAAAGACAGGTGAACAGTCAAGATGGAAATAGAGATCCAGTACTTTCAGGCAAAGATGTGACAGGCAATACATTGGTCCAGAAAGAGGCTGTGGGATCAAGGATGCGCACAGATTTGGAGTCAGCAAAGAGGAGTTAGAGAAAACTATGGAGTACAAAGATGTAAGCTTGCTTGCTTAAAGTGGTGGGTGCTGAACCACCATGACACACAGAAATATATCAAAAGGAAAAGAATGTCCAACAGCAAAAATTATGGAATCAGCTCTTCATTCACTCAGGGATGTTGAAAGATACTGGAAAGTGACCACCACTGCACTCAGGAACTCAGAGAATGGCAGTCACATACAGGATGATGAGCTCATTACACAGAATCACTCAGAGAAGGGAGAGATCATAAGATAATTTGTTTACAAATCTATAAGCAATGAGATGCTTAAGGCTTCTGAGTTTGAAATTGAAAAGATTATTGCTGACTTTCAAATAACATTTCAGTTAAATGGAGTCTTTTCCCACAGCTATTTAGCATCTAGCAAACCACAGGGGAAAATATACATACAGTTACAAGTGCGAATTAAATTTTAAACTACAGCCATTGTATTATAATACCAAAAGAACAAAACAAAAGCTAATTTTTGCCTAGCTCTTCAAAAATTAATGATCTTTGTTCTAAGGAATACATATCATAGTATCCAGTCATAAGATTAAACACTTGAATCCAGAATAGCAGGTTTGGGCACAGCTTCTGAATTCAGAAGTTCTGTCCCAAGCGACACTATTTTAGCCCTTTGATAGTCTTTCTTGAGAAATGCTACAGAACACTAATGATTACTAATTGGCAAAAACAGTGAGAGCTCCATTGAACCATTTCTCAAAGGAAAGTATCTAATGAGTACATTAATAAAAGTAGACTCTGAGTATTTATGTAAAACGGCTCTTTTGTATTACGTAAAGTGAACTTCACTCTCTTGGCATACTTCTCTAAATCCCTCTTAGGGAGTTGAGTTTTTGAGCTTTGGCTGATGAAAGGAATGCAGGGTACCGCTGTTCTGAGCTAATGAGAATAGACAAAGATGCAAGAACAAGTGTCATGACCAAGGAAAGACTATACAGGTCAGCAGCTCACAGTCATGAAACTGGGATGGAGGAGAGACTCAAGGAGAGATGCCCATAGTACCAAACTTCCATCACACATAAATCCATGTCCTATATGCAGAACTAGACTTAATGATTCCTAACATAACCCAATCCTTGAGCTTGAGCCTTGAAGGACTATAAATCTGCCTAGAATCGATAGATGAACTTTGTTTACATTTCATATTCCCACTGCTCTAGTGAATGCATGACCCAAACAATTTAGAAAAGCAAGGAGATTTTTATTCTGGATTTGATTGAAAATTATAGCTGGTCATGATGGCAGAAGAGCTACCAGGAGAAGCTGAGGGAACTGGCCACAGCAAATCCAAAACAACAGCGGAGAGCAGACAGTGCTATTTTCTAGCTTGCTGAGTGCCCAAACCTACCAGTTTTCTCTCCACCTTATCCGCCTACCTGGAAAATGGTCCCCCACACTTGGGGCTAGATCTTCCTATATAAATTATGTAATTAAGCAATCTCCAACAGACTTATTCCTTATAGGTATATTCACCTCCAAATTCATCTGACACAGAATTCAGTCTCTCCATGAACAGAAATCTCATTCACAGTAATTACAATATCCTTCTTGTTTAGTCTCTTTTCAAACTTTGATCATTTATCCATTATTGTCAATTATTCATTTTGAACATTGTAATATGGGGTACATTTTATTTTCATTCAACTTGTACTTTACTTACTACCTATCATTTTATTTGGTATCTTGGGCTTATCAGTATAATCAGGAATAATGCCTTAAACACTCTCTACCTTTTTATCTGTGTATGGCCTAGGTCTATGCACAAGTAGCTAATCTACCCACACCATGGTAGCTTCATTTCATATCACCAATTTACTTCTGTTTCCAAGACTTAACCTGGCTCAAAGATTGCTGGATTTTGGGACTGGAACTGTGGGATAGAACACATGCTTAGCCTGCACATGTCCTTGGTTCAGTAGCTAGTCCTGATAAGGAGAGAGAGAGAGAGAGAGAGAGAGAGATTACTGGATCTTAGCAAATTTAGCTTCTTTATAACTCATAATAAATATTAATGACATAAGTGTACCACTCTTAACAGTGATAACAGAATGAGATTTTCTTTCCGTCAAAACCAAAATTCACAAATTGACTCTGATTTAATAAGAGACAGTTTTCATCCATCGGAAGAACAAAGCAGATTATTTTACAAGCAGCAAGCTTCTCATTCATTCTCATTGTCAGTAAGCAGCTAGAATATTGTACTAACCACTTCTTTTGTTTACATTCTTCTTGAGGACGGAAGCTCAGGCACAAAATCTTAGCATGGAAAAAGAAAACTATATCAGCTTCCAATAGCCGCTTTAACAGTGTATGACCAATTTTATGAGTTAACACATGTTTGTCAGCTTCAAATTCTGAAACGAGTCTCACCGGACTAGGATCATGGTGTCGACAGGATCAAGTTGTTTCTGGCGACTCTAAAGAAAAAACCCACTCCTTTAGACTCATGTTAGGGAACATCATGGCCTGCATCCTTGTCTTCCACTCTCCTTCCATCGTCAGGCTAGTGATGTCAAAGCGAGTCCTCAACTATGAATGAATTCTGACCATTATCTTCATCATTTCCATCTCCCTCCCTGACTTGGATTCTTCTGCCTCTCCTACATCTTAGACATTGAGCCCATTCAGCTGTTCCAAGATAGTCTCTCCATCCCAAGGAGAGCCGGTTAGCAAATCTGATTCCATCTAAAGACTTTTAATCATCTCGGGCTGTGTAACAAATGTATTCAAAGAGCCCAGAGATTCCAAAGAAGAGTACTTCCTTGAGAGCTATTATGCCGCCCACTAAAACATGAAAGGAGACTTTCCCCGTGCCTTACATCACAACTGCAGCTGTTCCTGTGCCAGGTGCTTCCTGGTTCACTTCATATCCAGAACAGCTGTGTAAAAAAGCATGCCCCTTTTCATTTCGGAGCTAAATAAAAGCTGGAGTGCTCAGAGAGGAAGTCACTTGTCATTGGTTGCATAACTATTAAGCAGGTGAGTCTGGATTGAAACTCAACACCTTCAACTCCAAGCCCATGCCTTGTCAGTCTATTTCCTCTCAGCACTAAAAATATTTAATGAACTGACCATCTATCATGGATATTGCTAACATATTGTCATTTATATATTGAACAAGAGGTTCTAGTAAATGACTTATGGCTCTATCCTCTTATTTATTATTAGGTAGAAATACAGCTTCTACTTCAACAAAATTATAATCTGAGTTGGTAACCTGAGTAACATTAAAGGAAACTCAATACTATGCAGAATAAATAACAAGGGTTTAACAAAGAGTTTACAGATTTCAGAGAAATAGCAATAGTCTACTAAGCAGGAGTTTTGCTCATGTGAGACTTGATCTTGGTAGGGAACTATGGGAATAACTTGTACTGCCGGGCTGGGAACATGTAGGTGACATGAATCCAAGCAAGCAACCACCCGATAGATCCTCAGAGGATCTAACTGGGCCAGTCAGTCATCAATAAATAGTAATCACACACTTATAATGGCTAAGTCACTGACCAGAAGGGGAAAGGAAATCTAATGTGGTTAGCAGAGATGTAAAGGATTATATCTCTAAGCCAAAGAGTCTAAATACAGGCAGTATATTAGACACTGAATTTCAAAAAGGGGCTTGGAGAATCTCGCAGAGTAGAGATCGGCTGGGAAACTTTTACAACAGCCCAGGATTGACAGAATAATTGAACAAGAGAAATAATACAGGCATCAGGACATGGTCCAGTGGAGCACCACAGGATGCATGGAGACAACAGAGAAGATCTTAGTAATCTGGAACCTAAAGCAGCTATGGGGAATAATAGTCTGTGAGCATAACTTGCCAAATATTTGAACTGACCTGGACACTAAGTCTTATGGATCAAAACCAGTGTCAAAATGCCACTGAATGGAAAGCCCCTGGCTGCAAACAGACATGTGGGTTAGAACCAAGTGAAACCACTTATACTGGTTAAACGCACTGAGGTAGACATGTTTCAAGGCTTCAAAACCTAAGCATTACTGAGCATTTTGGGCCAGATCTTTGTTTTGGAGAGGCCAAGGGGTGGTACACTATAGGATGTCTAACAATGTCTTCAGATTTTTCCATCAGACACTGTAGCATGTGCCCTCCCCGAAGTTACAACAATTGAAAAGCAGCCTCAACAGCTGTTCTGTGGGAGCAAAAATCTCTTCTAGCTGATACCCTCTGATGTGGTGAGCTTACCTGAAAAGGAAGAAAAGGAGTCCCCTGAGGAGCACATTTTAGAGGAGAATGCCCTTGTTGATATTTTAGGACTCAAAAGCACAAATGCCTTGGGAGTCAGGTTGATCAACTACAGGGTAAAAGTAGGTTGGCTGGACTGGAGGCCAGGAGAGCGGGCATCCCTGTGGGCAGGAGGCAGCATCCAGGGAATCTTGCCCACTGCTGACCTTTAAGTACCCATGTCCAGTTTTCTCAAGGCTTCTAGCATCTCAGAAAATTAAAGCCAGCAGTTTACATGAAATATCAAGACTTGATTTCTTTTTCCTGTTTTGGAAACTAAAATTGTGCTAGTTAGATACATAGGCATCGACGGATGATTGAAGGCTAATTTGTAGGCACATTTGTGAAGAATTAATAGTCTGATTAATGTGAGAAAACCCATCCCTGGGCAGCTTGAAAAGATGGGGGAGGCTGGTTATAGTAGGTTGGCATTCTTTAGCGTATTTGGCAAATATTTTGCAGTCTGGCAAGTGAGGTCTGCCCTTCTCTTAGCAATCCTGTGGCTATGTCGTGGTCTGCTCCCTCAGCCCTTGGTGTTAGTATGAGCTTTCCTGCCCAGCTGAAATAGGAACTGTAACTTAGAACTGTAAGAATATAACTCCCTTGTTCCCTAAGCTGTTTGGTTGTGAAAGTACCAGCATCCTGCAGGAAAACTGCAACACTAATGAAACTATTCAGTATAGTCTGAGTCAATCTGCCATGAGTCAGAACTGAGCTGAGAAGACCAACAAGAAAGTAGCCAATCACAAGCAGAGGTGGGAAACCAGTTATGACTTTTCTTGGTCTTCCAGCCAAAGATGTACAAGAAGCAAATTTCTGTGACTTTAAGACACCTGGACTGTGAAGTTTATCACAGCAACTCTGGGAGACAGAAGCAAGACGAACGGACCACTTTGGCTTTTAACAGATTAAAAAGAAATCCCTCTACTTGGGAATACATGATAGAGAGGAAATAAAAAGCAAAGTGGACTCATTCAAGAAACCTGATCAAAGGGAAAAATAAAAATAGCTAGCTGACCATTCCCTGTGATCACTGTCCCACCCACATGTATTTTGCCTCAATTCTGTGAGCCTGAAATAAGGCAAGTACTGGGCACATCGATGCAGACCTGAAATCCCAGCCTGAGCCAGATGGTGGGACCCTGTCTCAAAATCATCATCATTTTTGTGTCTTTGTATCTGTCATGACCTCTGTCCAAGGAATCTCTCGGGGAAAGATAAAAACTCTCTCCCTTCTTTATTTATAAATATGCTTTTCCCTACCTCTAGTCCTGTCTTTCAATCTACTGCTTTCTCTCTCTCTCTCTCTGTCTCTCTCTTCTCTCTGCAACTGGGCTCAGCCCTTCTGAGGCTATGCCTGAGTCTTCTAGCCATGCTGATGCCCTTGAGTAAGCCCGAATCCCCCACCTACACCAAGGAGCAGCCTTCCAAAGAGAGAGAGGTGGGGGGTATGATGTCACCAAGGAGCTCAGGCGTGTTGCATGACTTGCTTTCTGAGCACAAGCCGAACTCTGAGAGGGAAGTGGCTGAATGACATCGTGATATCAAGGGCTTGGGTGAGAGCGCTGACCCCTGAGTCTCGCGTGCTGAGAAAGTAATACAGGAGGGAAGAGAAAAAGCCAACTCAGACACAGCTCTGTCCCCAGAATCCGGAGACACTGAACAAAGTGGGGCTCACGGGAGAAGGAGAAGGAGAGCATCGGAATGTGTCCAAGTCTAGACTGGGACAGGAATTAAAATGCAGCCGGAGGCCAGGGAAAGATATTTCCTAAGTGGGGTCAAAGGTCAGGTTGCCCAAAAGGATCTGCAGAGGGGATGTAACAGCTGCCCTTTAGCTTCCGCATAAAAGCCCTCTTTCTCTCCATACTTTTATAATTTCCTACTGCGTCTTTCACATTAGAAAAGAATCATGCTTCTACCGAGCACCTACAATTACACACACTACCTAGAGCTATTTCCAAACAAGCTTTTTATTAGCAGAGCCCTAGTACTTTTAACGTAGGAGTTACGTTAGCCTGCAATTATTCTAAACATACTTTCCTTGCCGTCTACATTCCAAGCTCAGAACTGAAAGCCTTTGATCCCTTTGCAGGGGGAGACACACTGCGCTGAATGAGGCTTGCCAACAGTCCAGCACAGCATCTGAGCGGCCCCCAAGCGCACCCCAAAGAGGCATCTAAGAGTTTCCTTTTTAGGGCATGATCCCTGGCACGGATGTCAAAAGGCAACTTTCTGTTTTACTACTTAGCAAGTTACAGTAACACAGACAAAGCTATTATTCTGTAATCACTTGGTAAACACATTCAGTGCTATTCCCTTTCACTTTGTACCAGTCTTGTACAAGGATGCTAATAGGGAATCCCAAATACAGACTTTCTGATTGTCAAGAAAATTAGAAGTTTCCAGTTACCTTTTAAATGGACTTTCTTCTCCCCTCCCCAAAGAGTTTTAAAATGACACGTGAAGAAAAGCGATTAAAAAATCACAACCAAACCGAAGGACCTGCTGCTTTTGAGGAACTGTATCTCTTAGAGAAAATAAGGTAATGGGTTTGTTGGATTAACATAGAGCGACCACTAAAACAGCTTACACTTCTCCCTAATCTCCACTTTTCTCCCCTAAATCGGATCATCTGCCTTTATAAAAAGGAGAGAATTATGTCCATGCCTGAGGACTAGTGAGAAGATTTAGCCCTTCGTTGGGTTTAATCCACTCTCGCCCAGCTGGCAAACTGGCTGTGGGGATTTGGTTCCGTGACATAACTCCAGGCGAATCTTGATTCTGAAATGCTCTCACCTCCAGACAAGTCGGGGTCACAACCCCACTCCCAACAGGGAAACACTTGGCTGCCAGCACAAGTCTTGTCTCCAAAGCAAACGCACTTCATTATTTTATTCCAGCTTTCCTCTTGTCCTCCCCAAATAGTAATTTCTATTTCCTCCAAGCTGTTCCTTTGACTCAGAATGAAAGCAACCACTTTCCAGAACACATGGAGCTTACGCCGGGCAGAAAAGACTGTCTGCTTGTCGAGCTGTATTTCTCCCTGTCGTCCGTCTGTTTTGATTTTAATTTGCTTAATCGGTATGACGTGTTTGAAGCTGCATTAGGTGGAGTTTCCATCTAAGACATAATCATTTAGAAGAGCTGCTTCCTTGCACTTGGGCACTGAAATAAGGATGGGTACTCAAACTATAATGTGGAGAGGATTCCCTTCCCTGGGAAGCCCTCAGCCAACACGTATCAGCTCTTCCCGCAGCCTGTGTTACAATGAGGTCAGTGCGGGTAGTCACCCATTCGGAACCTCAGAGTCAAACCATCAGGCAGTCTTCAGACAAGGAAGGGCCGACCCTTTTGGGTTTTGGTTCAACCCTATGGGCATAGCACCCCATGACTTCTGTCTGAAACTCTTTGGCATGTACCAGAAGGTATGAAGCACACAGGATTCTGTGGCTACACAGGACAGACCTGGAAGTTGAACATACACCATCACTGCCATTGGACACATTTCCCTCCAAGCTTTCCGTACTACACACTGAAAGTGTAAAGAAAAACAAGAATTAAGGTATCTGCCAACACCTGCAAACACTTGGGGGGCCTAGACACATGGCGTTACTATGATTTTACTAAAAACTACCACTTAGTAAAAACTCACTTAATTCTGTTTCTATTTACTTCTCTATAGATTGCTACACATGATGGCTATTTATAAACCATGACATGCCGGTTTTTTCATGGGATACACAGCTGGTCACTAAAATTGTAGTGGTTTTTTTAGGAAAGGATGTGGCATTGTGGGGCAGATGACAGAGTGTTTTGAAAGACTGTGTCATGTGCTACAGTGTGGGAATCAGCACAAGAGTAAGAGTCAGCTCAAAGTTGAGAATTTTAAGTTCCATACTGTGCACTTGCTTTGCTTCATGTCTTCAAAAAGCTTCAACTAGCAAATACTAGCTCTATCCAGTTCTCCAACTGGGATAAAGCAGGAACTGCCCATTGACCATTATGATAAAATTCAGTGAGGTCCTTTGAAACTGCAGAGAATTGTTTATATCACCATGAACGCCACTTTAGTGTGAGCCTATCTGTTCCTATCTAGCCAGGAGATAGAGTAAGGGAGGAAGTGGGGCCCATAAAAACAGAGTGGCACAGAATAACTACTTCATTCCTGTCTCCTCCACTCCTCTTTCTTATTGCTCTTTCTCTCTCTCTCATTCTTTCTCTCTGTCTCTTTCCTTCTCTCACTTTCTTATACAACCACATGCACACATGCATTTTTTTAAGGCAAAACATTTTATGAAAGCAAAAGTTGGAAAAAAGCCCTGGAATCATCAGTATTACAATGACGAGTAAAAATGATGTATGTGTCTTCTGTGATCTCTTTACAAGAAATATTGTTACTCTCCTGGATAGCAAGAAAAGAACAAATCCAAGCAGTAAAAAGCGGTACCATTAGAACTAATGACTTCAATGGCACTACCTATTATTGCCATGAATGGAATTATAATAAGTAATTATGTTTATCTTTGTTTTAAAATGGCCACATTTTCTGTATACTTCTTCTCTGTTCAACTGCTAATGCCAACTGACAAAAGGGTTAACAAGATGATGCAAGTAAAGATACCTGTAAACTGAGTTTAATCCCCACAGTCCATCTGGTAGAAGAAGAAAACTGACTTCCATAAGTTATTTTCTGACCTCCACATGCTTGCTTTCTCCCTCCCTCTCTCTTTCTTCTCTCTTTCTTATTCTCTTAAATAAAATATTTTTTAAACTTCTTAAGTAAAATTTTGTAAACTAGAAAGATACTGAAAGAAAAAATCTCCACAATACAAACACACTATTTTTATGTGCATGTTTGTATACACATTATGCATATATGTATGTGTATAAATGTGCTTTATCTTGTTAAGCATGCTCTGGATTCACAACTTCCTAGTAAGAGGTGTCCCCGGCACACTTCTAAATATTAAAGTAAATGAAGTAGACTTGTTTCATCTTCATCAAAAAGATTTTCTGTGGTGGGTAAATGCTTACTATTTGCTGAGGAAGATGTTGGAAGCGATGCAGGAAATAGATTTGGGAGCACCAAATCACATCCACTCAATCTGATTCCAGAACTCATATTACATAGGAAAGTTCATCCAAAGCATCACACGTGTTTCAGACAAGCTTCTTGCAACTAGTCCACCTAGTCTGCAATGATCTTCGGCCTTCAACACTGTGAAAAGAAGCAGCATGCTCTTTAAGTGCCTGTGCCTTATCAATATGGTCAGTGTACAGAGATTGTCCAGGGTAACAGTGTATCTCAGGACCTGGGATGCAAAGTATATTCTCACTCATCATTTACACCACTGAGTACCATGATATTCATATTACACCTGGTTTAAACCCTTCTGGAATAACTGAAAAATTTCTCTACCCAGTAATCCTTCAGGGGGAAAAAATAGGAGCCTGGGATCATTTTCATACATCTGACTTTTCCATGACTGATTACTTTTTAAACTGAACTAAATACAAAGTGGCGGGGTTAGCCGTGCCTTTCTAGATGTGTCTGCGGCGCTGGTTCTGTACAGAGATGTTGATCCAAGACCATTTCAGCTTTGTTCTTTTGTTTTTCACCCACTTTACTTTTCCGCATGAATGCTTAGGAGTCTGTTTGTCTCCTTCCCTGTTTCCCTGTTTCGTAGCTCACTCTTCATTTCAGCTTCTTGGAAACGTGGTAAGTGCTTTTGATCAGCTTGCTCATTCTTTTCCAACTCAGGAAACTTTTGCTCCATTAGATCTTTGAATAATTAATTGTTCCTGTTCTACTCATTATTTATTATCCCCATGGACACCTTTAGTTCTCAGCTCCCATCTCTTCTGTGAAACTTTCATGTTTGACATTTCATTGCTTGCATCTCCACTTTTGCCGTGTTGATTTCCTTGTTGGTACATCTTTCAACATTCGGTGACTTTGGGAATCATTCTGGATTGCTTCTACCTCCTCCTTGCTTGGCTCTGGGATTTCCCAAGCTCTGTCCACCAGGGCCAGAAGTGCCATTTCTGCCTGGCATTTTTTTTATTTATTCAATTGTGCATGTGTGCGTGTGTGTATGTATGTGTGTGTGCAGTGTGTGTAGAACCATGGGAGAATTCAGGAACCACCATGGACCGCCTCCACTCCTCCTATTTACTCTGCCCTACCAGGACCAGAAACGCAGGCCGCCCCCCGCTTCTGCCTGGTGTCTATACGTGGGGTCTAGGATCCGAACTCAGGACCTTCTGCCTGCAAGGCAGAGGCTTAACCCCTGAGCCACCTCTCCAGCCCCCTGCCTGGCATTTTTATGTGGGACCTGGAATCCAAACTCAGGACCTTCCGTTTGTGAAGCAGAGTCTTAACCCCTAGCCATCTCTCTAGCCCAATATCCAACCTCTCTTACTTAAACATGTTTGAAAACATTTCCCTCTTTAAATAAAGTGTCTGTCCAGATCCAACATCAAAAGATAGGGCATGCTCTTTATCTAGTTGGGCCCTTGGCCAAATTGCTTTTTAAGAACTAAGGGTGGATGAAAGGAATAAGTACAGAAATACTCTAGACTAAGATCATGCTTCTGATAGGCTTAAGTCTCCTCCAGAGACACATCTTCTCTGCTCTACTCTTGAGCTCTCCGACTGTGAGCAAATGGCGCCTATAACGAAGTATGGACAGCCTAAATTCCTCCTCTTACTTCTCCACCGCCACTCCTTGTGTTACCACACCCTTCCTTCAAGTCAGTTTGCTTTTCTGGAACTTTCACCTTTGGTAAACAGAGATGCAAAATAATTGGGACAGCAGGACAGCTGTCAGGTTTTCTGACTGATGAAGTCCTTAGTTTCTAGGGTGTTAGGGGATGATGGGAAATTTTCATTTTTCTTAGGAATATGTGAACCAACGTCCACTCACTCCAGTTTGACTGGGACTCAGAACAAAGGAATCATTCCACCCAACTCCAGTCAGGTGGACCAATGAGATTTCTGGGTTCACTAATGGGGGCATGGGTGGCTCAAAAAGAGTTGTATCATTGATTGCATCCTAAGTCTCCTTGCACGACTTGCAGGCAACTCCACCCAAGAGCGTCTGTTCCCACAGCTATTACTCTCTCTTATGTAACCATAGGAAGGAGACGTGTGCATTCCCAAGATTCTCTATTCCCCGTAGGAGGGAATGCTCCAATGTGGTGGAAATAGCTGTACCACACATGGCAGCTTTCAGAGCTGTGGCTAATACAACCCAGACTCTTTCAACCAACTTATAATAGTTCCAGCTGCCTAGCACAAGATAAACAGTAAGTTTTAGTTTGAGTCATGCAGCATACATTTTACCTTTTCTGTACAAGTCATGTGATATCCAAGGGAAATGATGTCAAGTCTTGCTTTAAAACGGTTGCTTATGCTTTTAACTAAATCTTGAAGTTTTTCCGTGTGTTTCAACTTATTAGGAGTTTTTCTTCATAAATATGCTTTGTTAAGCCTTTTCTCATCCTTATTGTATGCGTGCCCTTGAACAGAATGGCTTGTACCATGAGATAAGATGATCCATACATGCAGACTAATGAACAAGAAAACCTGGTCAAAGATTAAAAAAGAGTATAATGTCCATGAGCATCAAATCATAAGAAAAACAACTGCTTGCCAAAGAGACAAGCTGTTCCAACTGTTTCTGTTTCTGTAGACACACTTCTCGCTAAAGACCCCTAAGTAACACACTGATCATACAGTAGACATAGAATGAGGAAAATTTACCTATAAAACATATATATATATATATATATATATATATATATGTTAAAGATATAAAGTAATTGCTCAGAAATTGAAAGTTATTCCTTTGGGCCCACAAGCGTTAAAGAAAACTTGCTCAAAGAATATTCTCATTAAGGTTTGTCTTCCTCACATGGGAGATCATTACAGGAGAGACATGAAATCACAGATGCTTGGCATGTTAGCTTCATATCACAGGACTGAGGATGAATAAGAAAGGCAACTTACCTTGGAAACATGGTCATGTGACTGGGAAGAGTCAGCACTGACCCAGGGTGATGTTTTGCTTCAGCATAAAGTTTAGTAGAAGAGCAGTCTTAAAAAAAAAAAAAGTAGGAGATTAAGAAGGAATACATCAGTCTCATATTATAAAACAAAGATTAGAAAGTGAGATCAAGTCCTGAGAAATAAATGACGAGTGTCCGCTGACAACAGCTATTCAACTCCAAGGTTTGCTACTCCAGTTTCTAGTTTCCTTCAAATTCTTCAGCTTTGTGTGTTTATACCAATGTAATTGGGCCTGCTTGCAAAGCAGAGTGGCTGCAATCTACAGTGCCTTTTAGTAATTTTGTACCATATCTAGATACCAACAAATTATGACTCTGGATATTTTTAAAAGATCTTTGTAGATAGAAAAAGTACTAACTGCCTGAAGTGGAAAGTGAGAGAGAGGATCTGTTTTGTGAAAATCAAAGCTTGGCGAAAACACTTGCATGCATATGCACGTACACACACTCAGCAAACATTGGTGTGCCTATACATGTATACATGTACATATACACACAGATGCACACTGAAATACACATGCATGTGCACATATACGAATATGCATATGCACTTGCATGGGCATGCACACACACAAGCTCACATGTGTGACAAGCATGCACATATGCACTTACATGGATGTGTGCACACATACACACACACATGTGCACCATGCACCTATACACTCATGCACATGAACTCTTGTATATGCACACATGCACACATACAGTTACACAGCTGCGCATGCACATACCCAAACTTCTGGAGTCAGATAAGGGTTTGGTCTCTGTGCACTGTCCACTAAGCAAGCTAGGTCTCCACTTCTTTCGACTTACTTGGATTTCTGAACCAGCAAGGCTATGCATAAGCCATAATTAAGAGAATAATGTAGGAGTTGAGGAGACAAAATAGAAATTGGAAATTAATTAAGATTGAATAAAATTAGTTTCACTTAATAGTCACATGTACTTGCCTGCGATCATAAGCTCATTAGCTCTATTGGTGTGAATTTATAAGATCTTAAAAGGACTATGTTCAGATTGTGTCTTTGAAAATGTTTCTCATTATCTGCGGATATATGTGACAACACATCCTTTGGGAAAGTGACACTGTCTGTGGCCTCAGAGCTGTTGAATAGCAGGTCATCTGCATTGTGAGTTGCATGGTCTGAGGACTGGCAGACAAGGAAGTAACTTCCAGAATGCAACAGTTAGCTTTGCCTCCTCTCCCCACCCCAAGGGCATCACAGGCAACATCAAAAATAAAGTAGAAGGTTCTTGTGCAACTTCTAAACTTCCTTGGCTCAAGTTTTAGAAAGATATGTTGGGAACAAGTTGTGATCTCTGTCATAATGAATGGTCCGTTTTTCTCAAGGCTGGAAGCAACGCATATTCTGAGGAGTGTTTCAGACCGTCAACCCTCCTGTCGAGAACAGACACTTTTGTTCTTGATACAGTTTGATATTAAAAAAAAAATCTGTGTGCGCAAGTGAGTTAGGAAACTACTCTAATATCTAATAAATTGACCTTAAGTACCTTCATTGCTCACATTTAAAAATGAACAAAAATTCTGACTTGGCCAACATGGTCACCAATGAAAGTCAGAAATTTTACCAAAAGACATAAAATTTTTAAATGAAAGAAAACTATCTTAAAATCTAATCACTTGAAAAAAGTGAAGCATATTTGTCAGCTTGTACTTGTATGACAAGTTACTATGTACAATGATCTGAATGATAAATCACAATTCTTCCTGTCTTATAGATAGCAGGTATCTGAAAGGTAATCTGAGGAGACATATTGTGAGTGCCCACTTTGTGCATTCACATTTTGAGTTGGACAATTCTTTGCCATGGGGCACTGTGCTGAGTATGTTAGGCTAGTTAACAACAGTACCATACATATATCTTCTGTAACAATCCAAAATGTGTCTGGACATGGACCAGTAGCTCTTGCAGGAGGAAAAGTGAGGTAGGAGACTGCTTGTAGTAGAAAATGATACCCCAGGGCCCCAACTAATAAAAGCCTGCTTTGAACAAGCTAGGTTTGGATGCTTGAAGGTACAATTCTGTTGCAGAAATGTATTGCTGGGGCTCACTGCACTCAGGGATTTGAAATTCATCAATCTTGGCTGTACATGGCACCTTGCTCCTAGGAATATGATCCATGTGGGAGTCAGAATGAAGACCCCTTACCATTCTTAACTGTTGTGCTGTGTTCAATCTTGGGGAAGGCAAAAAGCCTGACATTAGTAGCCCCAAAGTATCCCCTCCCCTTTGGATTTTCCCCTTTGTTTCTATTTCTTTCCTTGAGTCATTGACATTGTTTACTGAGAAACCCAATGCCTCACTACCCCACAACCCCCATCGGAAGTTTCTGGAAGGATGATCACCAGGCAATCCAGAGTGCACATATTGACTGTAGTCATGTAGCTCAAATATATGCAAGAAGTAAGTTTTCCCCCCATTTTGATATTACACCCGAGTTATTATTTGGAATGTCCATTTCGGGGGTTGGTTTGAAGAAGTCAGAAACGTCACACAATGGAGAATTTGTTCCTTGAGTTGGTCCTTCGGGTCCCACAGGCTTCTGAAGACCAAAACTAAGAAGTCCAGCACATCACCTGGCCATCTGTGCCAGTTACTCTTTCTCTGTTGCTGTTAGGTGACACTTAAAGTCAAGTAACTTAATGGGAGAAAGGAGATTTATTCAGCTTATGGTTCCAGAGGGGAGAAACAGTCTTTCATGACAGAAAAGCCATGGCAGGTGGTAGAAGCTAAAAAGGTTTAAATCACTGCAAACATCATGGAGGCTGAGAGCTGCTGCAAATTTAAGAGCAGACTCAGTAACTGAAGCAGGGTAAGGCTAACCAACTTCAAGGCCCATCCCCTGTGACTGCCTTCCTCCAGCAAGGCTCCACCTCTTAAAGGTGCCATGCCCTTCTCAAACATCTAAAAGTTCAAACACATGAGCCTGCCGGTGGTAATGCACATTTCAAACTATAACACCATCAACCAATTGTACTACCAGGAGGGTCTTGGCTCTTTGGAGATTAAGTTACAGGGACCATAAGACTCCCTTAGCTCCATATCAGAGCCTTCCAGAGCACACAGGCAATCCGTAACTTGGAATGAAAAACTGTGTGTGGACATTTCTGATCCATGTGCCAAAATACATCACAGTAAACTAGGAAATGTTCATGTCTAAGTGCTGTACACAAGAAGGGACACAATAAATGGGATCGATTTCCACTGATCCTCTTTTAGAGCCACATGCTGATGGCTTATGTATTTCTTTTTTTTTTTTTGTATTTAGTTGATTTTATTTACAGCTTTTTGTTTTTTTTTTTTACATTTCAATGCATTTCACAATTACATTTTCTCATTTTTCTGACCTGCAAACAGATACCTTAAATGGAAGTATTTCTTCAAAATTATCATATTTAGGTACATCCAAAATACAACAATTACACGACATTAATTGATATTTCTTAATTATCTGGGTCTTCTAATACTGGCTGGGTTTCCATACTCAGAAAAGAGTAAAGGTTCCTGCAGACTTTAATTACAGGCTGGGACATTCTTTTCAATAAATAAGAGGACAGTTTGCTAACCAGTATTCAGCCATATGTGCAAATGGCAGGCAAAAATAGAACAGACTCAACTTGAATCTGCAATTTCTTTCTTATGACTAATCAGTGGTGTCTTAGTCTGCTAAATCTGCCAGACTAAGATACTGTAGATCTAGGGATGAGGGCTTATCCAATAAAAATTTGTTTCTTACCATTCTAAACATCTGAAGACTAGAAGTTCAAGGTCAATGTGTTGGGTGATCAGAAGTGAGTACCTCCCCCCAGGACTTTCTAGTTTGCAGACAGCAAACACCTTTTTTCTATGTGTTCATGTGACCTTTTCTCTTAATATACATGGTGCTAGTGTTACTTTCAAAAATACATTTTCTGGGAGCTGGAAAGGTGGCTCAGGGGTTAAGCCTCTGCCTTGCAAGCAGAAGGTCCTGAGTTCGGATCCTAGACCCCACGTATAGATGCCAGGCAGAGCCTGTGAATCCCCAGGCAGAGTAAACAAGGAGAAGGTGGAGGCGGTCCATGGTGGTTCCTGAATTCATCCGTGGTTCTACACACACACACACACACACACACACACACACACACATACAGGCACACAGGCACACATGCACAATTGAATAAATTAAAAAAAGATACATTTTCTGATAGAGAAAGGGAGATCAGAGGGCAGTTTTGAAAAGTCAGGTCTCTCCTTGTGGACTTTCATGGATGGGACTCGTCGCCATATTTGTAAGCAGGTGTCTTCCCCACTGAGCTATCTCTTTCTTCTTGTAAGACTAGTCTTGTTGGGTTGATCCCTGGTTATGATCACAAGGAATCTTAATTACTCCCTGAAAGGTCTTATCTCCAAACATAGTCATCTTGGAGGTTGCAAATTTAATGTCTGAATGAGCATCCTGGAGACAGGATACAATTCATCCTGTTGTCTAAATCATTCAATGACTCCTTGTAATAAGTAGAAGACAAAATCTAAACAACATGACATGCTTGCTCCTACTATATATCATAAAAATATATTTCTAGCATGTGTTTTTTACCAGTCAAATGCTAACAATGTTAACTGTTCCTCTTTACAGTTGCATCCCATGATGACTCAAGACTCAGTGGATGCAACATTGATCCTCAAAAGAATGGGACAGAGAGTCATTAGAGATGGATGGGACAGTCTGAAAACAATTCCTGTAATAGTTACTCTTATGTGTTGCTGTGAGAGAGCATTCAAAGTCAAGCAACTTAAGGGAGAAAGGGAGACTTATTTAGTTTATGGTTCCAGAGGGGCGATACAATCTTTCATGGCGGAAGCAGTCTGACTGGCTGCTGAAGCTGGAGACAGGCTATGTCACACCCATCTGAGAGGCTGAGAGCTACCAGGCTGCTTGTCACAAAAGCGGACTCCTCCTGGAGGTATAGTGGAACTAATCCACCTCAAGGCCCACCCCTTGTGACCGCCTTCCTCCAGCGGCTTTACCTTTCAAAGGTGACATCATGACCTTCCCAAACACATGAGACTGTGGGGGACACATTTCAAACCATGACAATTCCCAAGACCAGTGAGGCCACACATGTCCAAATCAGGGCTGTGTACTCCCTCTCCATCTATCCATAACATGTCTCCAAGTACAGCCCCTGTTCATTTCCCCCAAGCGTCATAAGCTTTAGATGTGTGTTAAAGCTCACATCTGCTCGTGCCAACGCCTACTTGTCTTGAATCCTATTTTACCATTTTTTTCTCAGTGATGCTTGATAATTCAGAGTGCTCTCAACAGTATTTCATTCATTATGAAGAACAAAGTTAATGGCTAGGGAGAGGCTTGATGAGTGAAGTACCAGCTGCCCAAGCATGAGGACCTGAATTTGGACCACCAGGACTCACTTAAAAGTTAGGGGCACAGGCATAGCTGTAACCCCAGTGCTGGGAAGGCAGAGACAAGGGGAACCTGAAGATTCTCCAGTATGGCCAGTCTAACCAGTAAGTGAACTCCAGATACAGTAAGAGGTCTTATCTCAAAACATAAGGGAGACCATCCTAAAGCTCAGGGAAATTTCATGGAAGAGGGGTGGTAAGATTGTAAGAGCCTAAAGATGGGGAGGAACAACGATATCCAAGATACTCCACACAAGTTAGAGCCAATGTAATCATAATAGGACTTTGCATGACCTGTGCAATGACCAACATATCATTGAACCCCCGTAGTCTAGCATGGATCACAGGCACTATGATCCGTAGAGGCAAGGGATTAACAGCCACAATAGTGTTCCTATACTAAAGGGGAACACAAGAAAGAGCTCTAGGCAATGCCACTGAGTCCTTACACCTCATCAGAGAAGAGGACCCAGAGAGAAGTTTGACATGCACAGTAAAGGATGCTCCAGGAATGGGGGAAGGGGGCACTGGGAGAAAGAGAGGGAGGGGGGAAAGGAAGAGGAAAAGAGGGGAGGGAGCAAGGGGATCCAGGGAGGGGTAGAGGGAGGGGGGGAAATGGGATACCTATCAAGTTTGTGTGAGTGGAAAAAAAATACACTATAAATTTAAAAAAAATAAGGATGAACAATAGCAGAAGGCACCTGCATCAGTCTCTGACCTCAGTGTACCCTTACACAAGCTAGCACACCTGTATCACATGTGCACACCTGTATCACATGCGCACACCATGTGCATACACCACATGTATGCACATGCATAGACACAGGAAAGAACAAAGACTAAGTAATTTGAACAAATACAAAAGATAAAAGTCGACCAGGTGTGATGGTTCAGCAGGTAAGGCACCTGCTTGCAAACCTGATGACCTGAGTTCAATTCCCAGAAGCCCACTCGTTGGAAGGAGAGAACTGACTTCTAGAAAGTGTCCTCTGACCTCCACCAGTACATTATGACATATAAGCACTGATTTGCTTTCTTCTCCCTCCCTCCCTTTTGCGCTCTCTCTCTCTCTCTCTCTCTCTCTCTCTCTCTCTCTCTCTCACACACACACACACACACACACACACAACACACACAAATAAATTAATTTTTTAGATTTTTTTTAAAAGAAGAGGTAGAAATGAAAGAGTCCCTCTTGGAAATTTTGGGTAATAATACTTTTGAAAGGTAACACTGCTGAATTCAAAATAAGAGGATTCCTTATCTAAAAGTACTAAACACTCAGCAAATCTCTGTGCTCATTAGATTCCAAAGGATGCTGAATAAATTAAACCAAAATAGTTATTAATCTCTGCTATTTAGCTGCCTGTCTCCTTTTTCACGAAAAGTGCTGATACTAAAATCATTGAAAATTAAGAAAATGCTTCCAAGAAGCATCTAGCTACTGTTTTGATGTCAAAGCGGGATGCGCTAACATTTACTAGAAAAGTCATCGGTGGAACAGCCGAATGTCCCTGTAGATTTACCATTCTGGAAATTTGGCACTGTACACATACAGACACACTCAAACACATGTGTGCGTGCACACAAACACACACACACACCATGCATGCACCATGAAGGAAATACTTAAAGCAGGTATGGTGACTCTATCTTTATGTAAGGAGCATGGTAATTTACAACATAAATGTCTGAATAATGGGTGGGCTTTCTGGAAAACGTCATATACACCATGAATTTTCACTCTAAAGCTAGCTAACCTCACCTTTAGAAATTCAAAATTAGAATCGAGTTCCTCTGTGGAAAAAGAACAAAGAAAGCCTGCTACTACATGTATTCTTTGATAATATCTCTGGAAACACAATCAGGATTCTTATCCTCGTTCCATTGATTGGAGGGGTTTACTTTTTGACTATGAACACTAATAAGATATAGACAGGACCATCCCAGATTTCAGGAAGAGAAAAGCACACATGCACAATTGAGCCTTGGAATGAATATGCCTATCTTTTGTTATTGTTTTGAAATACAGAGAGGAAAAATGAAGAATGATTGACATTTGAATATGAACAAGAATTCTTTTTTATGCTCAGTGACTAGAGACCGTTTTTTTCACATGCCCACAAAAATGCAGTCTGATCATTTGGGTACCATGAACTCTGGGTAGAATTTTAACTTACACGCTTCAAATTACCATTCCAATATAAGAAGAGGCAACTTAACCCCTTCCCAGTGCCCACTTGTGAATGGCAGATTCTCTTCAAGCTTCTTTCTTTTTAACTTTTATTTATTTATTGTGTGTGTATGTGTGTGTGCTTTAGAGGTTAATGTGTGATCCTGTGGAGGACCAAGGGTGACTTTGGAAATCATCGTGGATTGCTTCTACCTCCTTTTTGCTTTACGCTGGGGTTTCCCAGGCTCCACCCACGAGGGGGCTAGAAGTTCAGGCTGCTACCATTTCTGCCTGGCGGTTTTACATGAGAACTGGGTTCTGAATTAGGTCCTTCTGCTTGTGAGGCAGAGTTGTAAGCCCTGAGCCATCTCTCAGGCCTTCTTTAAGATTCTTTTATTATTATTATTATTATTATTATTATTTATTCAATTGTCCTTGTATGCATGTGTACACGTGTGTGTATGTATATGTGTAGAACCACGGGCGAATTTGGGAACCACCATGGCCGCCTCCACCTCCTCCTTGTTTACTCTGCCCCGGGATTCACAGGCTCCACCCTACCAGGACCAGAAACGCAGGCCGCCCCGCTTCCGCCCGGCGTCTATACGTGGGGTCTAGGATCTGAACTCAGAACCTTTTGCCTGCAAGGCAGAGGCTTAACCCCTGAGCCACCTCTCCAGCCCCATAGATTCTTAAGTTATTACTCTACACTGTGCCAATTATCCCCATACAATGCCAGTGCTGGTACTCTGCAAACAAGCAAAGAAACTAAAGAAATTTGGTAGTTTCAGAGAATCATGAGGTCTGAACTCTCAGAAGAAAATGTGCAAATCAGAAAGTATACGTGACTTTCTCTGCCCCCCGCCCCCCCCACACACACAGTGTTTCCAGATACTCTCAGGAGGAGACCAACTTCCCTTCATTGGTTCCTGATATTTAAACAAATAAATAACAAGAAAAGAGAATACCACGGTTTTCTGTTGGACTAGAAGCTTCCATGTTTGTAACTTCTGTTTAAAATTTAAAATAAAGCTCATATCCCCAAAGAACATGTGATTTATTCTAGGAATGGTATCTATCGACAAATGCATTTTTAAACTGGAAAGCTGAGGTCAGTCAACCAGCACTAGCATCTTCTGAGACGTTGCAACACAGCATGGTTTCCTGAAGAACTCTGCTCACGCCATTCCAGTGACTGTCTCATGAATGAACATATCACATCACGGCGTATACATGCTCTGATTACCCCAATATTACAGGACGGAAAACCGAGTCAGCGTCTAAGAGCTTTGTGGGAGTGGGAAACCAGGCTCCATCTACATACTGGCTAAAGCAGGCAGGGGATTGGGGGGGGGTTGGGTGCTACTGACTCAGGAGGCAGGAGGATGGCAAATTTAAGGCCTGACTGGGCTACACAGGGTGAGTTTAAGGTCACCCTGGGCAACTTAGAGAAACCTGTCTAAAAATAAAAGGTTAACAAGAGAGGCAGATGAGCGAGCTCTGTGAGTCGGAAGCGTGCACACAAGCTTGAAGACTGAGTTCAATCCCCGGAAGACCACATTGTGAAAGGAAAGAACTGAATTCTGAAAGTTGTTCTTGACTTCTACCCATATACCACAGCACATATGACCCTCTCTCCTCCTCCATGTCTGTCAAATAAATAAATGAATAAGTCAAAAGTGGATCAAATAAATAAGTCGAAAGTGGATCGAGGCTGCTTGTCTAGCATGCTCAAGAACCTAGACCCAAACCCCAGTACCAATCAATAAGCAAAGTCAGCCTCCAGAACCTGAGTCTCTCTGTCATCTCTGAGTCCATCACCCCACCCCACCCTACCCACCCCACCCCCCTCCCATGACTAGGGTAACTAATTTCTTTTCCTTTTGAAATGATTTGTTTTTATCTTTCACTTTCTTGAGGTTAGAAAGACGCAAGCCTTCAGTTTTAAGCTAGACTATCAATTCCTTAAAGTCAATGACTATAATTTGCATCTCATAGATAGCAATATGTTTTCAAGGTTTTGCACAGAGTTTCTGAGCAGAGTGTGTTTTGAAAACATTTAGGAATTTGCCTAACATTCAAAGGCTAGCTCAGCTCTCAGCACTCACATGCACATAGACATACACCTATACACACATGCACACACAAGCAAGCATGCATGTATATATGCATGCCCACACATGCACATGTTCATGTGCACGTGCCCATATATTTTATACATGCATGCACACATATGCATGAATATGTACACATATACATACATACACATACACATATATACACATGCATTTGAGTGTACACACACAGTGCACACATGCACACATGCATGTATTCATGCATGCACACAACCTCTTCTCTTTCACGGCTTGTCGCATTGCCAGCCTCTTTCCCAGGACTCCCCTGGCAGCCCTAACCCACTTTGTCCTTTACAGGGCCACCCAGTTTTTTTTCTACAAACAAGATTCTTTCCTTTTCAAAACTGGGATAACTTTTTTAGTGATATCACATTTCCTGTCTAAATAAATAAATAAAGCCTCCAGATTCCTGGATTGAGCAGCCCTCGCCTCCAGCCGGCCCATCCTTGCAAACTTCTCTCCCTCTCCTTCCACTCCCCACACCCCATCTCTGGCCCCCAAGCATCAGCCACAGAATGTTCTCCGCCCAACATCTGTTCCAACTTGTTGCCTGCCCAGCTTCTGCTTACTTCCCTATAATCACATTATTTAACCATCCTGTGGAATTGCCTTGTGGAGTTGAAGGAGCTTAGCAGGTTTAGACTCTAGAAGCAGTAGCAACCGCTTTATGGAGCAATTCCTTCAGGGTGCTAAGTTGAACTTGCAAGCATAGACTCTGCTTGAGTGCTGACTGCGTGGGATGTCAGCTTGGCCAGACTTTCTCCACACTGCACACAGAAGGCTGACATGACACCTGTCTTCTTTTCAAAACATGGACATTCCCAGGTCAGGAGCAAATTATCTTGACTTGTGTTTGCTGCAGTTACTCTTTGTGTTACTAATATGCCTAAAGGACCCAAACAACTTAGGACGATGAGGGGCTTATTCTTGCTTACGATTTTCCATTCTACTTCATTACCACCACAGGAGAGTTCATACTAACATCAGGAGTCAAGAGAACTGGCCACATCACAGCCACTGAGAGAGAAGCATGCTTTCTCACTAGTCAGCATGACTGTGTGTCAACTTACTGAAGGAGCTCTCTCCACCATATCTATCTGCCCAGGGAATGGTCCCACCGACTATGGGCTGGGTCTTCCTATCTCTATTAGATAATCTCCCACTGGCTTACCTTAATTAAAAAAATTCCTTACTGTTATGCCTGAAGGGTCATCTCTCAATTGTAAAGCTGACACCTGTATCTTATTGGCATAGTTTTGCTCCGCTCCAGAGCCATAGTTAATACTCAGGAATCCGCACCAAACCAAAGGAATTGAAATGAAATAGTTGCAAACGTTAGCTCCTGGTTCATTACACGAAATGAAATTAAACATTTTAAAATCATGGGTTGGGATCGTGCTACTTGGGTTAAGGTAAGAATGATGTTATGATTCCAGTTTCCTTTTGGTAAGTACTCATTTGTTCTGTGAAGAATCAATTGGTGAATGACTATAATGTTTAGCATTTATTTAAAAATATTCCAGCAAGCAAAATCAAAAAGAAAGCAAGTGATAGGTAGGCAATGGAAGGAAATTGGTGAAATATTGCTCACTCTGGAAGGTGGATGTGGGTCACTATTCTAATCAGACTCTTCTCTCTGCTTTTGTGAACTTTTGAAAATTCCACTTGTCAAAGTTAACCAAACATACCAGCAACAAATGAACCAAAGAGTTGCCATAACAACGCATAACCAAATGTCAAAAATCATAGCATTTTCGCAAAAGAAAACCTATGTAGAAAAGTCATTGAATAATCAGAGGCATGGTACCCCCTCTCTGTGTAAGGAAGGTGCCATTCTCACATGTAGATGAGTTCAAATGCCCAACCCATCTTGAGCTTGGCAATATACCACACTGTCTTTAGAAACCTGCTCTGGGAGAACTGAAGGCCATACATAATTAATGGCAATAAGCACGCTGTTAATATAAATGCAAATGAAGACCCTCTCCCTGTGCCTGCTCAATTTACATGCAAATGTACTTTTTTAATCTATCAATAGTAGAAAATCGATAGCATTGGTGATGGGAGGGTGATTTCCAAAGCTTCGCTGGATGTCAAAGAACAAAAAAGAAGGTCAAGCAAGCAGTTCAAATGGATTCCCCACTACCACCACTAGAAAGGCCTGAGCCCAGAATTAGAGCCAGAATCCTCAAGTAGATGCTGTTAAGTGACTCAGTGACCTCAAACAGCATCTCATGTATCCTTGTTGTCCCAAAAGAGCAGGGAAGAGTATCCAGGGACGGGGGGGGGGTACTCAGAGTCAGCTGAGCAGATGGGGGAGCACCCCATGCCAAGAGACTTCCAAGGATAAGATCCCACAGTCTCCAGTGAGAACTTCAGTCCCTGCGTCACGTTCCAGAATCTCATGGCCCCCGGGTCTCTCTGGCTCTGAGAAGAAGCAGCCTGTTTTCTTGATCCCAGGGGAGCAGACAACAGTTGCCAGCCATCTATCCAAAAAGCCTTCTGTGTGGCTTTATCATTTTATATCACTTCTCATGAACAAAAAAGGTCAGGTCAGGGCACACATTGCCTCATGGCTGCTTGATATTGAAACTAGAATTATGAAACATTAACTACATGGTGTTTCAATGATAAGCCATGCCTTGGCTGCATGAGCAGCACCAAGTGCCCATTATAGCCCCAGTTGCATTAGGTATTTCAGAGGGTTGGACACCCTGAAACACCAAGTCCTTGCCTTCATTGTTCTTCATTTAGGGGAACAAGAGATCCATTCATGGTCATGGTTGTGGATTATAGTTTGTCATCATGGCAGGGGCCCAGGGAACTGGTCACACAGTATTCACAGGAAGAACTGCTAGAGGGACATACTTTCCAGCTTGCTAGCTGTCAAATATTGAGCCACTTCTACCCACCAGCCCATGGAATTGTCCCCACCCGCTAAGGGCCGGTCTCCCACGTCAAACAAATAAAATCCCACAGGCTTGCTCGAAGGCTTGCCTTCATTGCATAATCCTTCATAAGTGTGTCCAGGGACTCGGTTCTCAGTGATCACATCAATACTTAAAACTTACTGCCGTAGTTCTTTATAAACATCTTTGACATCCCTAGGGCACAGGTGTCAACTTGACAGTTGAGGGTTTGAGCTCTGGGCACATTTGTAGAGAATGAGTGGTTGAGCTAGGCCCAGAGCAAACCTGCAGGAGATTGTCTAACTGATGGGGAAGGCCCAGCCTACGGTGGGTGGGATTGGGCCCTGGAATAAAATAAGAAAATAAATCTGTGTTCCCTTAAGCTGTTTGATGGTCATTTATCAGCAACTATGCAGGTGAACTGCAACAATCTTCAAATAAAAGACACTTTATTTATTTTTTTATTATTTATTCAATTGTGCATGTATGCATGTGTGTGCGTGTGTATGTATGTGTGTGTGTAGAACCACAGACGAATTCAGGAACCATCATGGACGCCTCCACCTCCTTGTTTACTCTGCCCCGGGATTCACAGGCTCCGCCCTACCATGACCAGAAACGCAGGCCGCCCCCAGCTTCCGCCTGGCGTCTATACCCTGTGGAAAAGACTGGCATCTATGACAGTGTGGAGAGGGATTAAAAACAGCAACATTCAATATGAAACCCCAGCACTGCTCTCAATGGAAGTTTCCAGAAAAGATGCTTTCTATGGGACATTCTACATAACTGCAGTGCAGGAGAAGATAATCTAAGGCCTGGAGGCATTTTCTCTTCCTCTCCTGCCCCATCCTCCGCCTCACCTTGTGCTATAGTGGAGATTTACTTAATGACAGTTAATGGTTCTCCCAGATGCTCTCCGGAAGGCCAGATGAAGGAGTTAGCTCTTAGCTAGCAACCATGTCCCTGCCACTAAAACAAGAAGTTCACCTGCTTGTCGCCAATAAAAATCATGACAAAACAGCTTCAGGCTACAAGGGGCTTTATTTTCTCTTATGATAGTCCAGCTTGGCAGGACAGTCCACACCAACACCAAGGGCCAAAGGAACAGACCGCACTATCTCCACGATCTGGCCAAGTATATAGTAGGATGCCCACTTTCTCAGCCAGCTCCCTCCATCTTATTCACCGGCCTAAGGACTAGTCCCACTCACCACGGGTTAGGCCTTCCTCACCAACCGGACAATTTCCTACATGTTCACTCTGGCCTTAACTCAACTACTAAGTCTCTACAAATGTGCCCAGAACTCAAATCCTCAACCATCAAGTTGACACCTGTCTCTAACTATGATACCCTTTCTACCAGGAGACCTTCAGCCTCCTCATCGGAGACCTTACTTCTCAATCCTAGATGTGCGCTGAAAATAGCCTGGGCCTCATCTACTTTATCAGGGCTTAGAAGAAACCAGGCACTGTGGATCCACTGAGGGACAATTAATCAATGACTGAGAGCCTGTGACCACAAAAGACCTAATGGGCAGATCTCTACTAGAGCCTAGCCGATGTCTCAGTGACTATGGTGGCTTCACACTCATTGCCTGCTCCTACTCTACTCAGCAGCTGGAACTGTTAGTTTCAATTAGAATACTTATTAGTATTGTGAATACACACACATGTCAACACATTGCTGCAGGTATCGACTATGGGGAGAGGATCTGACTGACCAAAAGGACAGGTAGTCAGGTGGGTAAGACTTCAGTCCAAATACTCCTGTGCGTACTTCCAGCTCTAAGATGGCTACTCATGCCCAGTTCCCTGGACACTTTCTTGACTCAGGAAGTCACCTACCCAGGCATGCATAGTGCTGGAACATTCCTGTGATTCACTCTTCCTGTCTGCTCTGTGCCAGGAGGTAGAAGTAAGTGCATGGAAGGTTATCAAGGTGTCCTTCTCTCTGGGTTCCCCTCCTCCCATTGGCTCATGTGCTTTAATACTTAGCTGGTGTTAATGTTTGGGAAGGTAGTAGCACTTTTAAGAGATAGAGCTTGTGGAAGAAGATTTGTCACAGAGGATGGGCCTTCTCTCCAGCCCCATATCTCCTCCTTTTGAGAAGCTGATTGAGAAGCCAACATGTGCTTTAGAGCCCAGATGCAAATAAGTATTCTCAGTGGATTCACAGCATGCCTGGTGCATTTGAAAGGTATACTGTTTTGGGATTGGAGGGATGGCTCAGGGGTTAAGACTCTCCCAGATCCCACATAAACACTTCCAGGTGGAAACAGCAGTGGCTTGGTTGGCAGAGCCTGGGAAATCCCAGAGCGAAACAAAAAGGAGGTAGAAACCATCCAGGATGATTCCAGAAGTCACCCTTAGACCTCCACAGGGACAACAGTGCTCTCTGATACACACACACACACACACACACACACACACCACCACCACCACCAGCACCATCACCACACAGAAAGAAAGAGAGAAAGGAAGGAAGGAAGGAAGGAAGGAAGGAAGGAAGGAAGGGAGGGAGGGAGGAGGAAGGAAGGAAGGAAGGAAGGAAGGAAGGAAGGAAGGAAGGAAGGAAGGAAGGAAGGAAGGAAGGAAGGAAGGAAGGGAGAAAGAGGAAGAGAGGAAGAGAAGAAGAAAAGAAATGTATGCTTTCTTTAGTGAGGTTTCTCATAACCATTATTTCCATCCTAAAGGTAAAGAAGTTTAACCACAGTAAGCAATATCCACAGTCATGCCAGGATTCCAGCACATGGCCCCAGTTTATTCATAATGTCTCTCCATTCCAAAAATTAAATTCTATTTATTTGCAAGAATAGCTAAAATAGTTCCTTGAGATATGACTTCCCTATGTTTCCACTTTCCATTTTTCTTCAGGTCCCAATCTTGAACTGGACTAGAAGAAATGCTCACATCTTCCAACTTTAGCTGAATCCTCTGTTGTTTTTCTCCAAACCCTTCCAGAGCTGCTAGTTTTATCTAAACACACTGGCAGGGCCTATGCAGAAGGAAATACATCTTGCTAAGATGAAGAACTGCTCATAACTTAATGGTATATAACCTACCCCCATTCATCAGCTTCCCATGTATTCTTCATAAGCTTCAGAACGGCTGTTGTACAAAGCCTCCAGTTGTATGCTACAACTGAGAACTTTCCAGGGAGCTATAAATGTCTGTTCCATTCAAGGAAATGACAGAAACTAAAAGCAAAGTTGCTTCAGAAATAAAGTCAGGACTTCGACGTCAAATGACATTGCAAGCCTGTGTTGACTTATGTAGGCAGCTAGGCTACTTCTATGTTTATCTAATGAATGAGAAGCACACTGGAGGGACACTCTCCTGCCATCAAAACTGAGAAGAGAGGAACACACAAAACAGTGAACACTGGGTTTTTCAAACCAAGGTGAAGATAGCCAAGCAGCCAACTGTGGTTCAGAGCACCATGCCACCCTAATAACTTCCCAATAACAATCCCAGCATTTGCCATGTTAGCAGGTATTAGGAATGTTGCAGTTTAATATTTGGGTTTTACTATCCATTACGCATTGCTGCTCACCTGGGTTCCCACGTAGAAAGTAGAAATGTTTACTAATCTTCTTGGGCCATCTTAGACATTTCTAGGATGACATATGTCAGAGAGTGAACCATGTAAGTCTGTAAATCTTTTGGAAAGGGGAAACTTTTCTAGAACTTGCCTTAAGTGATAATTTTATAGACTCAGCTAGGTCTAGCATGCACAAGACTGCATTTGTCCCCAGCACTTAAAGAAAATAAAACACAAAGGCATGACCAATAAAAGAGGAGAAATAAATTGAGCATCATCAAAATAGTAACTCTGTTCTGAAAAGACCCTGTCAAGGGAATGAGAGGACAGCTTACAAGACAGGGACAAGCAAAAAGCACATTCTCAACAAATAAACTCAAAATTCAACAACTTTTTTGCTTTGTTTTATAAAACAAGTAAAAGACTAAAGCAGATCTCACTAGTATACATAAATGACAAAGGAGTTCATGAAAATATGTTCAAGGTTAGTAGCCATTTCCAAAATGCCAGATACAGGGAGAAAGAAGGGGACTGGAAGAGGAAAGCAGAGGGAGCATGGATAAGCAAAGAGCAGTGACACATGTGGTCACAATGAAACCCATTGTATTAGCTCCTTGCTCTGTGCTATGAGAAAACACAAAACAAGAGCCACTGCAGGAAGGAAGGGTCTGCCTGGCTCACAGGTCAAGGGCATATCCATCATGAATCAGAAGCCATGCAGCAAGAGCCTGAGGCTGCTGGTTATACTGCACTCACAGTCAGGAAGCAGACAGAGAAGAATGATGGTTTTCAATATATAGTGACCCCCCTGTGACCCCTAACCAAGAAATGGAATGGCCCACAATCAAGATGACTCTTCCTACTTCAATGAGCCTGATCTAGAGACTCCCTTACAGACAAGTCCAGTGGTTTGTTTCTACGGCAATTCAAATCTTATCAAGTTGACCGTATCAACCATCAAATCCATTGTTTTCTGTGACAATTGAAAAAAATAGTAATTTTTAAAAGTCAATAACTGTAATGATTAATGACAAACCAAGTAACTTCTTATATAATGTGTTCTAGTGAGTGGAGGGTATTGTAGACAAACCTATATACATGAGTAATTTTAAAAAAGAGTTCCAAAAGCAAGTTTCAAAAGCTAATGAGGGTGTGGAGAAGCATGATCACTTGAACACTGTTGGTAGAAATGGAAGATGACTTGGACATTTTGGAAAAGTTTGGCAGTTTCTTTTAGAACTAAAAATAGATTTATCATACCACCCAGCACTTACACTCTTGGGCATTCGTGATAGAAGTTCTTTTCAGGAAGAAAATTGTTAAATATGGTGTTATCAGCACAATAGATCATTAATTGTTCAATAAAACAGATAATAATGACGATTAGCTAGAATTAGATTTTAAACAATCCTAAAACAATGTTAAGTTTAAAAATGCAGAAATCAAAACTCATAAATACATATATAGTCTTGATTTCTGTGTTTTATATATATATATGTATATAAATATCTGATTTTTGTATATATGTATATAAAGATTTGCAGGGAATTGACAGAAAGAGAATAGTTAAGTCACCAAGGTGGCAGGCTCGATTAGATAGTGATGTCTTCCTTCTTTTCCTTCTTTTTTTCTCACAGAAGAATCTTTGCTACTATTTTTATTCCTTAGATTTTAATATATTCTTTTAGGGCCTTACACACACATTTATATTTTTACCCTTTCTTATCCAATCCCAAATCCAATTTTTGCCCATTTCAAATTTTTTCTTCTTCTTACCTGTCTCCTTCCTGCTCTCATGTCTTTCTGTTTCTTCTGGGTTGCTGTTAGTGTCATGTATCTGGATACTTGATAGGCAGAGGATAATACACCAGTGGTCATACCACTGGGGAAAATCTCTCCCATCCAGCCTTAACCCTCATTAGTCTCCGAGATAGACATGATGTCTCTCGTAAGGTCATGATGTGGAGTACATAGGCAAAATCTTGTTTTGTGAAAATATACCCAGCTACAGTGAGTACATGACTGCAGAGGTCCAATCATGGTACCAGAAGGTACCATCTGGTCATACACCTTGCCACCTTTGGTCTTTTACAGTCTCACCACCCCATCTCCCTTGATACTTACTGAATCTTATTTGTGGAGGGTAGGTCAATTACTAAGCAATCTATTCTTATTTTATTCACTTTGGCCATTTCTGATTTTCTGTAATAAACACCTTCTATTGCAAAACTTCTAAATTGAGGGCTGGATGCTCCTCTAATCTATAGGTATAATGATAGATATTTAGAAGGCAGTTTGATATAAAATTTTTATACTTAAATCTTAATAGTTTGTTCTTCCCCTTCCATGTATTCTTGGTTTGGTTTTCAGTACCAAGGATATTCCCTGCTTCAAGGTGGGCCTTAAATCCAATCAGAGGGCATTTGGTTACACCCTTGACATTCATGCCATTATTACACTGCTGATCACCTCTTGCCTGGGTGGATATTGTTGTACTTTGCAGCTTTCACAGGTGGCTGACTGTGATAGTTAATTTTGGGTGTCAACTTCACCACACCTGGCATTAACTAAGATCAGCTGAGACCACCTGAAGAGATTATCTCGATCAATACATTAACAATACAAACACCAACCCTAGATCTGATTGGAACCTCCCAGTAGTGGACCAGATAAAAGGAACCACAGAACAGAAGACTGGGAGGAAGAGAGACTCTTCAGGAATCCTCCACATTCAGCTGTCACCCACTAGCCTACTGGATGTTTTCAGTGACTTAGCTGCCTCCAGCTTCAGCCACCACCCAAGTCATCTCCACCACAAAAGACTGTTTCTCCCCTCTGGAACCAAAAGCTGAATAAATCTTCCTTTCTCCCTTAAGTTGTTTGACTTTAAATGCTCGCTCAGGACAATAGTTAAGAGTAACTATTACAGAGACATTGCAGATTGCTTTTCTCCCCCAGAAGTTTGCATAGCTGCTTTTTGTACTATGAAGATAACCAGCAAAAAGGAAGCTACCAAACCAATGTCAGCTTGTTTTTTCCACGTCCTGTGATCAACACAAATAGTGTCTTCATTGGTAGAGTTTTATTGTCTGTTTCTAGAGAACAATCAAGAGCAATGACAAAAGATTACACAGTTGGGGGCCTTCCAGACCTCTCTGACCAACAGCTTATCAGGAGGTACCATATACTAGGTACTGGGAATTTTGTTAAACTCCAATGATTATGATAGGAACATCACATGGCATTTTTTATTATATCCTATATTCTCCTGTCATTGTTCCCTAATGTAGGCTAGGTCTATTCACACTCTTTTTTGAAAAAAAAAAAGTTTATTTTTATGAACTTACAATACAAAGTTTTCTATCCAACTGTATCTTACAACCTTAAGACTACTTGCTCTCTCCCCCTCTCCAACTTCCTGTGCCCTATCCCCTCACCCTCTCCCCGTTAAATGTTCCCCCAATTATTTAACTTTCTACTGTCTAATCTCTGTGGTCTTTTACATCACCGCCTTTAAGATCTTCACCCTATTCTTCCCTCTTCCATCCCCCTTTTTAGGTAGAGTGTAGAAGGTTTCTCTCTGTATCTTACATCTTGCATTTTTAGAGCATGAAATCAAAACTATAAATCATTAATAAGAAAGTGGCATCATGCAAAGACTCTTCTGAGGAATCAGGGGTGTGCCTGAAGTGGTTCAAACTGCTCTGGTGTGGCCCAAAAGTGGTCTTTGTCAGATTAGCCAAGGTCAACTCCAAGAACCTAGGGTGGGACACAGAAGCAAAAGGGAGTGCAGTCACATGAGGGCAGGAGGCCAAAGAAAGCATCTGCTGCCGGGTTAATTGAAGCGATAAAAGGACTTAAGGTACAGAGACAATTAGCTAGAATTAGATTTTAAACAATCCTAAAACAATGTTAAGTTTAAAAATGCAGAAATCAAAACTCATAAATACATGTATAGTCTTGATTTCTGTGTTTTATATATATATATATATATATATATATATATATATATGTATATAAATATCTGATTTTTGTATATAAAGATTTGCAGGGAATTGACAGAAAGAGAAGACAAGAAAAAGAAGCAGAGGACACCAGGAGGAAAGATGCCAGAGATGTTGCCACAGGGACCTGGGACAGCAGCAAGGAAGGGAGCAAGGTGAAATCCCGAGGGCAACAGGAAGCAGAACATTCCTCTGGGCGGCCATCTTAGACTTCACTGCAGTCTAAACTAAGGAGGATGGTGTTTATCAAATCAAAACATCCCCATCCTAGGGGAAGTCTCCATAAGTACATAGCTCATGAGGCTCAGGCGGTTTCTGAACCTAAGGAGCTTGGGAGAAAGGGGGGCTTCCTCTGGGATATGGAGACTCTCCTGCCAGTCAAGCAGATAAAAGGAGGACTGCTGAGAAGTTTCAGTCTGGAAGAGGCCAGCCAAGCAAAGCAGTTTGGAAGAATACCCTGGAGCAGCAGTGTAGAAGAGACTACTGAGTAGGCCGCCATCAGTCCAGCAGTCTGGGAGAGAGAGACTGAGCACTGGAACAGTTCAGAAGCGCCTGGAGGAGACTCTCCTAGCAAATCATACAGCAGAGAGCTCCAGAGGTGGCAGCTTCTATCAATCTCACCCATGTTTGAGGAGGAGGGCGAGGAGGGGGCAAAGGGGGAGAAGGGAAAGAAGGTGGAAGAGGGGGAAGTGGCTTTCTGATGATGTAGCTGCCTTTGAATTGTCCCTGTTCCAGTAAGTAACCTTCCCACAGGCCTGTAAGTGACGCCTGTGAACTCATTGATTTACACCTTGGCGTAATCCTTACTTCGATCTGTCTTTGGACTGCTGTCAGGGGTTGGACAGACAGTTGTGTCGTGTCTCTCCCGGAAAAGTGCTCACACCACATAGGTAGCCCCAGGAAGAGGACAAGGACAGGGAGGAAGAGACAGAAATCAGGACAGTTGAACATGTGGAAAGACCTATTGCTATTGTCCAAGGATATTCTGTATTAACTATGCACACAGTCACCCGCTCAAGGTATACCCACTTCTTCTACCTGAGAGAGGGGCAAACTTCCTAGCTTGCCAGTTGGCCTAATTCCAACCAGATCCCTTTAATATTCTCCACCTGCCCAGGGATTGGCCCTATGTACTGTGGACTGAGTCTTCTTATGTCAACTAATCTCCTACAGGCTTACTCAAAGACTTGTCTTAAGCAAATAAATCTTCATAGGTGTATTTAAAGGCTCAGTTCTCAGGTGTTAAATCGACACTTGAAAGTAACAGCCACAAAAAAAAAAAAATGGAAGGAAGGAAAGAAGGAAAGAATAACAGGCTTGCTTCTTAACTCTATTCGCTACACATTTCACATATATAATCAGAGAATAAAGGTCCCACTTGATAAGTACTATCATTAGCACCGGTTCACAGGTTAAGATATTTCTCATAGTTAGATAAGGTGTCAACTTGATGGTTTGAGCTGTGGGCACATTTGTAGAGAATTGATAATTTAGTTAATCCCAGAGCAAACCTGTAGGAGATTGTCTAGTGGATGGAAAAGCCCAGCCCATGGTAGGTGGGACTAGTGCCCTGGCGTAAAAAAAAATAGAGGGAACTATTTAAGAAAAAGGCATCTGTAATAGTTACTTTTAACTATTGTTGTGAGAGAGCATTCAAAGTCAATCAATTTAAGGGAGAAAAGGAGATTTATTCAGCTTATGGTTCCAGAGGAGAGATACAGTCTCTCAAAGCAGAGGTGGCATGGCTGGCTGGCCATAGCTGGAAGAGGCTAAGTCACCGCAGACATCTTGGAGGCTGAGAACTGCAAGTCTGTTTGCTGCAAAGGCAGACTTCTCCTGGAGGTAGGGTGGGACTAATCCACCTCAAGGCCCACCCCTTGTGACTGCCTTCCTCCAGCAAGGCTCCACCTCTCAAGGTGCCATGACCTTGCCAAACACATGAGATTGGCGGGAAACATTTCAAACTATGAGAGCATCCTTATGTATACTTGGCCAGACATGCTGGCCTGACAAGTAAGGATCATCCCTCTCTCAGCTGTTATGTGGAAATGGTGTGGCCAGTTCTCTTGGCCCTTTGGTAATGGTTCATGTTCTCCTGACAAGATGGACATAAGAGAAATCATAAGAGAAAATAAAACCTTTGTTCCCTTAATCCATTTGGTGGTAATTTATCAACAACAATACAAGCAAACTGCTACAATATTGAAGCTCAAAGAATTATGATATCTGTTCAATACTATACCAACCAGAAAGTACCCTATACAAGCACCCAACAGAAGAGATAATCAGCCAGAAAAGTAGTGGAGGTTTTTTGTTGTTTGTTTGTTTGTTTGTTTGTTTTTAATTTTTTTTTAACGTGGGACCTGGGATCCGAACTCAGAACCTTCTGCTTGTGAGACAGAGTCACAACCCCTGAGCCATCTCTCCAGCCCCTTTTTGTTGTTTATTGTGTGAAACTTCCTGGGGGCATCTATCTATCTATCTACTTCAGATAGGAATTCAGGAACGGACCAATGTAATCATTAGGCCAAGGGCCAAACTGACAAACTGATAAATTTACTAGGGCTAGTTATGACGGTAGGAATGAGGGTTATTTACAGGAGCAAGGATAACTCAAAGGCATCTACATCACCACATCACCTGAAAACTCACCCCAGCATGAGTGAGACCCACAGAAACTGCAACTCTGGAGCTCTCTGATGCATGAGTTGCTCCTAGAAGAGTCTCCTCTAAGCTGGGCAGGGAGTCTCCTCTGCCAGCAGTTTTTTATTGCTTGCTTTACCTTGGAAAGAGCATGCCCCCAGTCTTAGTTTCAGAAACTAATGAGCTATTAGCTTTCTGAATCTTCCAACAGGGTGGAATGTTTCCAAGTGCTACACACACAGACAGCATCTTCTTTAAGTTAGACTGGGAGGACAGTCCAATGGCATTATGCTGTGCTCAAAGGAAAAGCATCACCCAACATCTGCTGTGCTGGACCACTCTCAGAATGGATTCAAATTCCTTTGTGCACTTTATGATTCAGGGAGAATGAAATTTCAACTGCTTTAGTAGATGGTACTAAAGAAGGTGGCTTGTCAGTTGGAATATAGACCCCCTCCATCCTAAATTTAGATAGTGACCAAATTAGTGATCTTTACCTCTAGAATGGGAACAATAACATCTACTCCAGAGAACTAGAAAGAGAATTAAATGAAATACTATAGGAAAGGCACCTATTATGTACCATATATTATAGATGTTTTATAATAGTCATTGTAATGATTATTCTGTGTAACAGTCTTCAGCCAAGGGAGAAAGCAGAAGCATGTTATGATAAAGAGACCTGGAATATAAATCTCTTCTTTATGAACCAAATTTTAGGATGAATAAAACATGTGGGGAAAATCTCAGACCTGAACACTCACTGTGTCATCCCAAATGAAGCAGACCTTTTCATAGAGACAGGCACCAAAGCAATAGTTCATGTGGCTGCACCTCTATTTACATTTCTTCACCACTACCTCTGAAAATAAAGACATATGACCCTCATTTCACTTGAATTGTACATATCCTTCACACGAGTTTCTCTATACTTCCACTTTAAGAAAAAAAAAAAGCCATTTCATGTCAATGAAAAAGTTCAGTGAGAGACAAAGACAGTGAGAGATCAGTGAGGTTTTAGGCTGTCTTCACACTCATGATGCTAAGGTGGCAGAGCGAGACCCCCAAGATACAATCAGCAGAAAGGCCTTGCTCCAGCTCCCATGACACGCCAGACCAAGTGTGTGGTGGCAACCCCACACACATTCTGCACCTCATTAGTGACCAGGACTTGTTGGGCAGCATCTTGGAACAAGCATAGTGTTCACACAAGACAAGTGTCCAACTCACTGTGTTGTCCATATGATTCCAAGAAGACACGCGTGAAGAGCTAAGGAGGATGTTCAAAGTGTGAGAGAAACATAAGGCTGTGAGCACAGAGAGAAAACGTGACCATTTCAAGGGACGATGATATAGCTACGATGCTGAAAATGACTAGCTTGAACATTGTCTCATGGTGGAAATGTCATTCCAGGTCATGTACATAAAGGCTTGGAAAATAAATCACAGGTACATGTACAATCCTCCACTCCTCAGGGTCAATGTAAAGGAAGGGACACTGAGTTACAAAGAATGACTATGCTTTGTAAAAATCCAGTAAGGGAAAAAAATGTTTCTGTTGAATCTGATCTGTTCTCCACTGCAAAACCCTGTCTTCACAGGTCCAGTAATTGATGGTGAAGAGTCCAGAGTCTGTCTGTGAGCAGCAAAGGACAGAGGGGACCTCTGCAGAGATATGCAGATGGAATGATGGCATTAGCACCACACTTTGATCTTCAAAGCTCTTTCTGAGTGCTAATTAATCAACCCTTCCCACAACCAAATAAGGCAGTAAGCAGGCATCAAAGAGACTGGAGTGGATTTGGCAGGATGCTCTGTACGAGCCACATAGCTCACATACTGAAGATAACCAGGGAAGAATGTGAAAGAGCTCTTCTCCCAATCCACGACCACCCTCACTTCAAAACACAAAGTTGCATGAGATACTCCAAAGAATGAGATAACATAGTCTTGGGAGAGAAACACTCGGTGACCCCAAGTCAGCGTCTAAAAATATAATTAGAAGAGAAGATAAATAAATTTTAATTCAAGCAATCCTCCTTGTTTCTGAGTTCATTAATGGAGGTGTAATAAGTAGATAAATCTACTAAGCCAGAAAACACTAGATGATCAAAGAGAAAATAGAATTCAATAGGACAACAAGGTTTGGATTATGGCATCAAACACACACACACACAAACACAACTGCTTGGTTTACTGCTCTAATAATTTGGCTTATCTATTGACAAATATGTGAGAAGAGATTTAGTTATTTCCAGTACACTTAGAATTATGGAAAACAATTGTGTGTTAGTGGAATGCAGAAGAATATTCAAGTTTAAAATTTTAGAAACATTTTTTAAAATATTCTAAAATTTCAAAACTACATGAAAGAATTACATTCATAAACTCTCTCTTTCAGAAATTAATGTTCACCAACTTTTAAATAAATGAGCCAGAAGGACACTGTTAGTTCCCATCCTGGTTTGGAAGAGTATGCAAAACCAAATTTAATAAGTACTGGCCAGTAATAACCATTTTTTCCCTTTTGATAATCTCTCTAACCAAATTCAAATCTTGATTCTTTCAAGAATTTAACAGACAGTGGCTACAAGGGAAGGCGTTAGAACAGGGAAACATTATGCAAGCAACTTTTTTATGAATAGCAAGACTAAGCAGCTTATCACATCACAGGAAATTCAAACAATAATTTTTTTTAGGGTTCGTCATATTTTTGCCGATTTGGGAATATATGATCATTTCTCCAACTTCTCACAAGTTCTTCAAATTATCAAACAATTCTTAAAATTCCAAGGTTACAAATGGTCCTTCCCATATTAGAAGAAGTCTTTGAGCTCATTCTCCTATCCACACTGTTCCCCACCCCCACCTTCCTTGATGCTGAGAGAATCATTCCCCAATGACAGACACCATTCTCTTCCTCTGCCCTGGCTGTATGGAGGAAGCTACTTACTATGCTCCCCCATAACCAAGGACACACATTGCCCAATCTGACCAATCACAGCATCTCATGCCTTCCATCAGTAGATGGCTGAGAATGAGCAAGAGTTGTAAGTCAGCCCAATAAGAGCCAATTGTGGGGCTTGAGAATGAGGCTCCTTTTGCTTAGTGACTCTGTGTGTACTCTGAGGACAGAAATGAAAGACCTAAGCAAATGCAGTATACACTAAGTTGCAATGTAAGAGCCCAAGTCTCCTAGATAACCAAAATCATACAGATTCTTATGTTCAATCAATGATCCACATCTTAATATTTAATCTGAGCTATTGGGTGATGTGGAAGGTAAGTATACATTTTCAAATTAAAAAAAGCTCATTAAAAGAATGTGCTTGGCTAGAAATCTATGCTGAACTTGGCTTTTAAGGGTTGTCATCATAATATTCAGAAGGAAGGAAGAAAGGAGGGAGGAAAGGAAGGAAGGAGGGAGGGAGGAAAGAAAGGAGGGAAGGAGGGAGAAAGGGAGAGAGGGAGGGAGGGAGGGAGGGAGAAAGAGAAGGAGGGAGGGAGGGAGGGAGGAAAAGATGATTTTTTTTTGCCCCTGACATAAGTCTCCATTAGGTGTCTCAATTCTGTGGACTTAGAACACAGGATCTGTGGGCACACACACCCTTGGGCATCTTGGCAGATTTAAATGCACATGTGGAGAAATAGAATGAAACTAGTATTTTCTTGCATGTTTTCATCAGAAAGAAATAAGAGACATCAGTAACAGCTGCATAATCCCAGCCTGTTCCATGTTTAACTGGGAGTGGATTTCTGCAAAACATAAGACAAAGTACATGGTCAACAAACAACATGGAAAAAAACAAAACCAAGCTTATGGCTTAGAACAGGGTCAAGGGATGAGGAAGGAGAAATGGAAGATGTCTAGGGCATGGGGAAAAGTTGTATGTCATGGTCTGAAAGCTCCATTTCTATAAATATTTACCAAGTAGACTTGTTGGGCTTCCTCCACTTCAGCTAAGATTTAGAAAAAAGAATCAGAACATTCTTGTGATCTGTTTATAGCAACTCTACAGCAAAGTCTCTTAAAACTGGAAAAATTAGTAGAAGCATGGGAAATTTAAAGTTAATAGTTACTATAATCTAGGAATTGAGAGGATTTGAAAACATAATCCATTGTTTACATATTACTAGAGTTAATAGTCACTAGACAGGAAGTAGATAAAAAGACAGTTCAGCGCACGCAAATGCACACACACACATGCTTAGAACTCTATGTATTACATCTTAGTTCCTTCTTACGCATTAGATTTATAAAAGTAAACTTTTTAACGACTGAGCCTACCCCCTAACTCTCATACTTTT